>PVKM010022496.1:0-21802 GCA_004027735.1 Carollia perspicillata
CTCTATCATTTCCCCCCACACTTCAAATACTACTTATGTTATAATAGTGATGACAAGGATCATAAAAGTTGCTTTCATTTAGTAAGCACATGTGCCAGGCTCAAGTGAAACACGTTACATCTACCAATTGGTTTACTTTAATTTCACTTCAAGCCATGACCACTCAGAAGCAATAGATCATGGCGGTTATAAGAACAGGAGTCCAGAGCCAGACTGCTTGCATCTGAACCCAGGCTCTACCACATATTTATTAGCTATATCACTTTGGAGCAAGTTGCTTACCCTCTGTGCTTCAGTTTTCTTGCTTGTAAAATGAGAATAATAAAAGTGTGCTAATCTCAGAGGAGGGTTGTTTTTAAAATTAAATTCGTTAGTAAGTGAGAAGCACTTAACATTTGGCAAGTATTCAATAACCCTATCTTTAGTCCAGGCCTCCTTCCAGAACTTAAGGTTGTCGTATAAAATTGTCTCGCGGCAGTCCTAACTAGTTATTCTACAGGGACCGCAAAGTCCGCATGCACAGGTCCAAAGCATGCACCAGGGACCGCATGCACAGTCTCCTACTCCCCAAACCTGCTCCTGTACCCATGCTTCCCATCTCATTGAATCTGAAAACTACTTACCAACCACCTAAGCCCCAGACTGGGATTCATTCCAGATGAAGTTTCTAAAAAACAAAAGTGATGTGTGTCCTTCCTTATTCTTCATTGAAAACCCTTCAGTGGCATCTTGTTCCGTAGCATGGCTGCGTGATCTGGCCCCTTTTCCCTCTCACTGCCCTGTTGCGAGCTGCGGGTACCCTCCTCGCAGCCACACGTACACCATGTGGATTTATACTTCGATCCCAGCTCTACCCCGTGTCTAGATTATCGCAGTTTCCTCAGGAACTTCTCCTGGTCAAATCTTTCTAGGGACCCAGGCAGAATCGCCCACTTCCCCCTCTGCACCCACATTACTTAGCACATAGTGTTATTGGAAATAAAAGAACGTTTCCTGCACTTGGTTATATTTCTGTTTCTTCTCACGTTTCACTTCTTACTGACGAAAGCTTACTGGGGATAGAAACCCTGTCTAACCTATTAAAGTTCCTGGATTATACTTCATTACCAATAAACTTTGAGTGAATGGATGAATATTCCATGAATTTTATACATGATGAATTAAAGTACAGAAAAGTTAACTTGTCCCAGGGACTCAACCAGGACCCAAATCTTGTCCCTTTGGTTCCAAATCTACTAACTGTCCCATGAATGGCTAAAGGGTAGCACAGCATGGCAGTCAAGCCTATAATTTCTTAGGTCAGAACTTCTGGGGTCAAATCCTTACTCCATCATTTTTTTAGCTGTGAACTTTTAGTAAATTACTTAGTTTCTCTGTACCTCAGTTTGTTCATCTGAAAAATTGGGGGAGATCATTTTTTACATAACATTGTAAAAGTTGAAATAGATAATCTATATAAAATACTTAGCCCATTGTCTGGCACATGACAAGGATTCAATAAATATTAGTCATCACTATAATAACAGAGTTGCATTTTCTGAAAATTGTGAAAATACAATAATCTGTAACTGTGACTTTTTAAAATTATGTAATACCCAATGATTTAAATGATCACCATTTCTTCCACCCAAATTAGCCAAAATAGGTCAAATCAAAAGTTTCAGTTTTATGATTGTTCTGTGATTACAAATTTCAATATAGAGTTATATTACTTAGCCATGAAGATATCTTGGTCAGCATTTCGTTCTTCACACAGATGTTCATTTTCAGTAAATTTTGTTTCTCTTAGAGATAAATCATTTGGTCTGTCGTCTTTATTTGAGTTAATTATGCACTCGCCACGTTCTGGTATTTTCTTTTCACAGCACTTTTTAATTTTGTTGGAGATGGAATCTTGTTTTGAACAAATATGGCTCATAACTTTGCTCTGTATCAAGTAAGAATGAAATGAATTTATTCTGACAGTTTTGTCAGAACTAGATTTTCCTTCAAAATGGAATGCAAAGCCAATCATAAGTAGAGCATCTGAAATTGCTTCATTTTAATGGATAAAACATTTAAATTTTATATCAATTTAATTCACTTGAAGTTTCATATTAAACAAGCTTTCTTACTCAAGATTTTAGATGACATAACTATGAAAATGATACTCTATTATAAATTTACATTTATTATTAAATATTAATCATTTAAATAATTTACCCCTACTTCTCTAATATATAGCATTTTAAATTCTATCTGTTGCTTCTTTCCCATAAAAATTTACCTGTGCATTAATGAGGGCCACCAAAGACATGTTACTTTAATATCATTAATCCTAGATTTCTTCTCTTGTGACCTGAAACTACATTGCCAAGCACATAGTAGAAGCTCAATAAATATGTGATGAGAAAGAGAGAATGGCAAACAAATGAACCACTACAGCGACTACCAAATGAAGACTTTTGAAACACAAGCTATTTTACTCATTATTGTCATTTTCTGATGGATATTATTAATTTGAAGCTGTTCAAATTATTAAATAATGTAAAAAATAAAAAGCCTTACTCTATCTCTTCATCCCAATTCTGAGCTCCACATAAAGTTGTGGGAATAAGAGGGTGAAGTTATCTTATTTACACAATAGTTGGACAATTTTTAAAAAGCTGACCTGGCCCCTAGTTTCTTCTCCAGACTCTCCAGAACAAGGCAGCACATTGCTCCTACTCTGTTCCGGCTTCACGTGAACCACATCGAGTTCCACTGAAGCAGCAGGCCATCCCAGGCCATCTGTTCAAGCTGCTCCTCCTGCCTAGCCCCTTTCTCTGGTGCACAGTGCGGATGAAGAATGGGATGGAGCTCTGGGTTGAGGTGAGAAGCGGAATGAGGGCTGGCATCGTGTTTTCAATAAACCACCCTGAACCCAGTCTTGGCAAACACACGCACATCTCACTCAAGGTCATTACTGTTTTAGGCAACATATATCTTATTGTCTGGAATTCATTTCTATTTTTAATGAACTGTAATTTAATTCCTTGTATTTCTCTATAAAACCATAAAAGAAGATATTATGAATATAATCTGACCTCTTTGTCTCAGCTCCAAACTTCGTAGAAAACTCTTGAATTATGCCCCAATTCAGTACAGTATATTCTAAAACCCACACCTCCATAAACAAACAATACAAAACATAAAGAGCTACTGGGGTTGCTTTTAACTGGAGTACGCTTAGGAACAAAATAATTCTTGGGGACATCTGTTGTCCACTGCTTAAAATAAAATATGCATATCGTCATGTTCTAAAATTCAAGTTATTTAATTAACATATTCTTTCACTGAAAATTTGAAAAAGTAAATAAAGCTAATTAAATGTCACTGTGAAAAAGTCTTATTTCAACTAAGAAGTCAGGAAACCTTTAGTGAAATTAGTTATCTTTTTGTGCATAAACAACTTAAACTAGGTCAATACATTTACCAGTATACACCCTTAGAGAATAATATCAAAGAACAGAGTAAGAGTTATTTTTTATGTATTTTTTTCATTACCATGTATCCCCCTTATTCTAAATTAACAAATCCACTTATTCAGAAAGACTACTTCTAAATGACCTGGGGAAACTCAGAGAAAGCAGCTCTTAAAAACAAAGGAACAAATCATTCTCTGGGCTTTACTATTGATTTCTAATATCTCTAAAAGAGGATTTTCATTATTAAAAATATTTTTATCTGGTCTAAATAAATGTTCACAATCCTAACTTTATGACATTTTATGTCAAAGATATTTGGCCACATGAAATAGAATCTGCTGAATAATCTAAGAACAATCCCCAATATTTTAAAAAACCCAAAGTTTTATTTGGGCTTATTTGTTAACATTTTACTTTTTATTATATTTATTTTATGTTATTATTTAACGATCTATTAACATTCTCATTTCATTGCAGTAGAGTAGCCATGAATTAGTGCTACTTCTGAATAAAAAATGGCTGTCACAGCCACTATCTTTACTCTGTTTCGGAGAATATTTACCCTGTCACGGATGCACTGCACAACATCCCCTTCACAGCACACAGCATACTTGGAGGAAAGGTCTTCGAGGAGGGAAGTAAGTTCCTTAAATTCAATCTTGGGGAATTTGTGACTAAGTATAACAATGTATCTGGAAAGAGAATTGATAAACCTCTAAAAAACTTGAACAGCAAGTAAAATGAGAGGGAATTATTTGATGATACAATACAAGTAGCTGCAAAAAAACATTGGTAGCCTTGCTTTTTCACAGATGTCTTTATCAAAGGCTGTTTATGCATTGCATGACCTGCATGATCTCTTTGAAAATCCTAGTTTGAGTCCCGGGCTGGGGAGAAGAGGGGAAGGCCTGACAGACATGCTCTCTTCCATAACTTTTATAGCAGAGCACACCTTGTAAGGACCGCCGCTTCCCTCTGTGAGCCTGTGGCCAGCATAGGTAATCCATCACCTATGCTGGGCCTATGTTCACCTACGATGAGCAGGAGCTGTTTCCTGCTCATCAGTTTGAAATCTCAGAACTTTTCTCAAAACATTGCACTGGCACTATTACTAATTGATTAGGGTGACCAAGTGATATAGAACTTATTCATATAAAGTTGTTTCCTAGCCATTAAAGTCAAAGATGGATATCTACGGAAGCAAGTGGAAGATTAGTTCCCAGTTGGGAACTGCCAGGCCAACCAGCTCGGATTCCCAACTAACCAAAAGAAAACCTCAAAAGTAGCCTTCTTTCTCTCTGAGCTCTCCCTACCTCCCAAGTCCTTTTTCATCCGGACACAATGTCCTGGTTCTCGGTTACCTACAGAGACTCAAGGGCTAGGGAGGGCATAAATAAAGTTATCAACGATTTAACAATGTAGAACACAGACAAGATAATGTAAGTACAGACAAGATACATATTATAAAACTCACATAGAGTTTACAACTTGTGGTCCAAATTTCAAATATGCCCCACAGACATTTTTTTGATAAGAAGATAAGCCTTTTAAATATCGTATGAAAATTTCTGCCTGAAAGAGAAAGAAAATCCTGCTGAAGCAGAGTGAAATCCCACTATCTCTTATTTCTTAACTACATGTCAACCAAATTATTCCAAAGCTTGCTCATAAATTTAAAAAAATCTATGGTATTTTTGTTGTAGTAAATTTACATATCAGAAAAAATACACATTTGTGGCGCATTGTAAAGGCGGAGACAGTCTTTCTGATAACCGAGTCACACTTGGTGGGAAGGTGAATCATGTAGCGCACTGTGAGCCTCTTTCTCTTTATTGGACGATTCCCTGCTGTGGTTAGCTAAAAGAAGGCTGCTAAGGATAGAAGATAAAATGTCCAATTTTATCCTGAACATTCACTCACTAGGGCTTTCTTTAGAAAAAAAAATGGAAGAGAGAGGCCCTGTAAACTGGTGATTGTCTTTCAAGGGTCTCAGGAAATAAGAACTTAGATCAGCAGCAGGGGGTCAATGGGTTGAAAACCAGTAAAAGTAAGAAGAGAATGGTTATAAATGATAAATGATTCTATGCTATAACTTAATTTTCAACAAGGATCTAATGTGTTGGATGACTCCTTACCCTTCTCCATGAAATAAATGCAATACCCACCCTTGTTCGAAAGCAGTTAGCTTTGTCTTGTTCTTCACAACATGTTTTAGTCATCTCCTCAATAAGATCAGGGACTCTAAGAAGTGTAGGGGTGAAAACAAAGGGGTTCCTTCTGGAAACTTCATAGATATAACTACAAAAGAAAAAAGGAGAGAAGGAGGGACAGTAAATAAACAGGAAAGAAGTACGGGAATGGTAGAGAAGGAAGGGAAAGAAAATAGAAGGGAAAGGAAAGATGGGAGAGGCAACAAGATCAAGTTGTGAAAATGAAAGTGCGAGGAAGAAGGATTTCCCATGAGAGAAGTCTTTGGTATAAGGCAGCATTACCCAGTCTCCAGTGAAAGTCTTTTGGAGTCTTGTCATTGAGTTGCCAACTCTACAGTGAGTGATGATTGCAGTTCTAACCCTGAGCACTGAGCTGTGGCTATTGTCCTTACCTCCCATGCTGCCAAATGGTCAGCTTCTCTCCTTCCATGTTAAGAAGAGCCACCTAGACACACTGCCTCGGAGATTCAGGGATCATGTTCACTTATGTTCACATAAACTTGTGATTTCGGTTTCAATGAGTACACTGGCTTCCTGCTTCTGCCATTACTGCACTATTGAAACAGGTTTTTACTAAACAGTTATTGATTTCATGTTTACCCTCAGTAAAAGCTGCACCTTCTCTTTGGGAAGGCAATATTATTTCCTCCACTAGCAATTTGTCACCATGCAAACACTTCTGTTCTAGGGCTTGTCACATTAGAAAATGCATATCATTAAGGAAAGGACCTTGACGCAGGTTTTGTATCTTATTCATGGTTATATTCTCAACCCTAAACACGGAACTGACACACAATAAGTGGTGAAGAACTTAATTGCTCAGTGAACACAACTATGTCCCTTTAAATAGATATAAGATATTCTTTAGCCTAAGAATAATTCTTCAGTTACATCGTTTTTAATTAAAATGAAACTTACTTGCTTAGAAAAGATTCACTGTTATTTTTATAAGCTTGACATTTCACTTCAGGATCCAGAGTAGGGAGAGGCGGAAGGAATCCTACATCAGCTTTCTTATTACGGAAGAAACAGAGTCTTGTTTCATCGTTATCCTTATTGCAGCAGTGTGAAAAATTGTACTTTTGTGGCAGCCCCTCCATAGCACATATCATTTCCAGTAAAACATCTTGCTGGACAACAGAGAAGTAAAAGACACTTTTCATTCATTGTGAAGTTTCTCAACCTTTTGAGTTGATACAATGATGAGAGAGCATCACCCTTTGGGGAAAAGATTGCAATTCTCCCAACATCATCAGCAGAGCATCTTGACCCACACCCTTGACAACCACCTCACGTTTCGTGAAAGTTTCTCTACCCTACCCTAACGCTCTTTAACCTCTTACTTTTTCTCTGCTGCTTATATTTCACTTGCGTAACAGCGTTTCTCCTCCTCTCCCAAGGTGATGAAGTCAGAGTGGGAAGGTGTTTAAAGTATTTAGTAGTGGAGTTGAGTAATAGTTTTCTAGAGATGCAGATGGTGACCTTATATGGGAAAAATCAAGAAAAGAGGAGGTGATAGTAGAGTACATATGGAGAGAGGCAGCTAAAGAAGGTACCTCTGCAGTCCTGTGTACTTTACCAGGCTTTTGGCTTCCCTATGCCTGTATACATATGACACGGACTACAAGCTCATGGCCAAGTCCTGCTGTGCATGTACTGCAATCTCATAGTAAAGTCCCCCTGTGCATCATAATACAGAATTGCATCTCTCTTAGGAAACTACCTCATCCTAAATACTAAAGTCAGGCAAAATAAAAGTGAGGGCCACAGAATATCTCTCTCTTTAGACTTTCAAGCGAAAAATGTTCTGTGTTGACAAATAAGCTAGCTTGTTTAAGAAACGCAAACAACTTACTTACAGATAATTTTGAACACTTGGAGAGTGTGCTGTTGGCCAGGCATTGATCTTTGTATTCCATCATGGCTTTTGCCAACATTTCTGCTTCCTCAAATGATGCCTCCTGAATATGTTGAGCAAATGCAATGATGGCGCTGCAACAATCCACACAGAGTACATAATGGTTACCTGCAGAATTTCCATGTATGTTCAACAAACTCATAGGAACATCCACTTGTTGAATAGCCTCTGGAAATTATCGAAGTGTGAGGCTATAAATTATACAAGCTCTTGACAATTAAGTTACCTGATCTGAATTTTATGATTAATGCTTTATTTACTTTTTCATATGGTTTTATTTAATTGGATTACTTTTGAGAAGCATTAACAGTTCTGGAATATATCAGATAAGATTACCGTAAACACCATCATCATCAAAAAGAGTTTGGAGAAACTCACATATGTCCAACATTCTCCTCTATAAATTTCTGGGTAGTACTAAAATCTGAAAAGCAAAGATATTTAAGTTATTCTATATCTTGGTATTTTAACATTTCCCAATAAATAACTATACATAATATCTAAATTTATCAATACAAAGTATAAAATATAGAACTAAGGTAGAAATAATTTTGTATATTTAATAAGAAGGAAAAAAGTCATATGAACCAAATGTGGAATCTTAACCACAGCTAATTACATGCTCAACATATACTTAGTTAATTGAATTGACTTGAATTGATCTCAAACTGACTAGACTTCGGAGTTGCCATTGACAGCTCCCCAAATGTCACATACAAACATCATTTCCACGTTAAGGATTTATCATGTTTGACTATGAAAGTAACATGAAGGTAAACTGATAGGTGATGTCATGTCACAACAGAGCCAAACAAGAGCTGCCATGGCATACGGGGTCAGTGTAGTTTACAGTGCTAGCCAGACACCTATCTTTAGGTGATCTCCGGACGAGTCTCAGATCACTGGTTCCTTCCCGATGAGCACAAGCCTAGTGCATTTACATTCGACCGCATAGAATACTTTTGTGGAGTCCTTACTTTTAGTGTGCTGGATGTCCTAAGGCAATCCATGATGACCAAGACATCTCTTTTGGACCTCTGGCTCCTAAGTACACTCACAGTGCAAGTGACCCTTGAACATGATTATGTATAATCCAGTTTACAATGTATATGAGAACACTGTGATTAAACAATCATATACTTTACAAAGCGTTCCCCACCATGTTTCCAGTGCCCACCTGGCACCATGCTTAATTATTATAATACTATTGACTATATCCCCTATGCTGTACTTTACATCCTCATGACTATTTTTGTGACTACCAAGTTGTACTTCTTAGTCCTAGTATGTTGTACACCTGAAATTAATAAAAAATAATATTGACTGTAAATTGTAATTGAAAAAAAAATTAATGGAAATCTATTTGGAAAAATAACAAAAGAAAACTTCCCTAATTTGGTGAAGGAAATTGACTTGCAAGCGCAAGAAGCACAGAGAGTCCCAAACAAGATGGACACAAAGAGGCCCACCCCAAGACACATCATAATTAAATGCCAAAGGTTAAAGATAAAAAGATGGGAGGGTGGTGTGGGGGAATGGGTGAGAGGTGAGGGAATTAACAGGTACAAATAGGTAGTTACAGAATAGACGTGGGGATGTAAAGTACAGTATAGGGAAGGGAGTAGCCAAAGAACCTACATGCATGACCCGAGATATGAACAAAGGTGGGGGGAATGCTTGAGGGAGTAGGGGGTGCTGGGTAGAGGGGAGCAAAGGAGGAAAAATCAGTACAACTGTAATAGCTTAATCAATAAAATATAATTTTTTAAAGGGAGTAAAATTCAAAAAAGAAAAATTAAAAAATAAAATGTATGTGACATCTTAAAATAATGTGGGTAAGTACCTGATAGGGATACTTTGTGATCCTTGGGTGAGGAATTAGAAATAGATTATAGGAGGAATGGCATGTGAGTTGAATCTGAAAAAATGTACAAGATTTCAGCTAACAAAAAACTAAGAGGGCTCTTCTTTCTGTGTGGATAGAATGATCTAAGAGCACAAAGGTGAGAAATCTTGAGATTTTTTAGGGAAAGTCAATTAATCCCCTTTGATGAGAACATGGGCCGTAAAGAAGGATAATGGAGCCTACTATAGAAAAGACCTGGATCCAGAATATAGGAGTCTTATATACAAAGCTGGGAGTTTGGGCTTCAGTTGGGAGACATAAAGAGCCATTGAAATATTTATGTAAAGTGATTATTTTTATATGCCAAGAAATACCAGCCAGGTAGTAGTATATCTAATATGCTGGGATCTCCCACAGTGCCTGCTAAATAAAAAATGACAAGTACTATTTGTCAAATAGATGGATGGAATAATGAATGGATGGATGGAAAAAAAGTAAGAAACCCATCAGGAGACTTTTGCAATTGGAGAGGATAATGGGGGGAGGAGGAAGGATTTTCAGGAACAGGTATAAAGGATACATGGACATACCCAAAGCAGGGTAGGATCAAGCGTGGAAAGTAGGGATGGCTGGGGCGGGGGCAGTGGTGGTGGGGAAAAGGGAGACAACTGTACTTGAACAACAATAAAAATATGTTAAAAAGAAAGAAAACTCAGCAGGACATGGATTTTGGCAGTGTAATAGAAATGCAAAGGGAGTCATAGATGTGAAAAATAGAGACAAAAATCAACAGAGTATTTGAACAGGTTTTTACAAGGGGCAAACGAGAAGGAAAACTCAAGAATGACCAATTGTGTTCAAGCCTCATGACTGGGTCTCATTAGCAGGCAATGTGAGGGGTGTCAAATTGAGTAAGACACAATCCTCACCTTTGGGGTCACCGTGACACTATGGCACCTTTCCGCAAGTTACAAAAAGGTGCTCCTTCCAGGCCAAAGGGATTACAAAGAGACACCTCCTCTAATTAGAGGAAGCTCAAAACGTTCCCGTTCCCCCTTTGATTAGAAGAAATATAAAAGTCACCCTTTCCTCCAGACTGACACTGCCTTGCGCAGACTTGTGGGCAGGGGGCTGTGCAGGCTGAGGAGATTTATAAACTGTACAGCTGGAGATCCTGCCATCCCTCCAGGTGTTTTCTGCCCAGTTAAGAGATATGCTAAACAACTAAAGGTTCCAGAAAAATCCTAACTCAACTCTGGTATTCTACTGTTACCACGTACTCTACGCTTTTGCAAGAAATATGAGTATTTTAAGATCCAAATCATATCTCCCAACAACACTTCCTATACTGGCGTAGGACTAGTGACCATTTGCTGGATGTGGTAACTGTCTCTATAGATTGGATAATATGACCACCAAAATACAAAAGCTGGGATAGCTCAGGGCATCTGATCAGTATATATAAACTAGTAGGGGTCTGGGGGAGAAAAAAACAAATGAAAAATTAAGTTGAAAGAATACAGGTTAAAATAATAGAAATTATCACAACCTTAGTCATTCTTTAGCTGATTTATACAAGTAAATTTCTTACCTACATCTTGAGGCTTTGTGGGCAAGTTTAGGGATTCAGTCAAAAAAAACAAGAAAATAACAAAACCTATAAGTTTTAACTGTTTCATTTCTTTAGAAATCACATTCACACAGGAAAGTAATGTGATTGAGGAAAATTGGGTTTTTATGTTATTCTTTGACACTACTGGTAAAAAAGTAACCTGTTTAACCTCTTTCTCACATACCTCAAATTTGATTGTTATTTGATCACACTGCAGAATTCTTGATAATTATTAACTAGGAAAAATTATCTCTGTTTTTCACTGGAAAAATCTATTGGTTAGGAAAAAAAGTCCACAGGTTAAGTATGCACAGTACCTAATCAAATAGACAACTGAAAAATATCTTGAAATATTGCAACTGCTAAGAGAAAAAGAACTAAAATAAATAATTTACCAAATAGAAAACAGAACTAGAAAGATGTTAAATTTTGCTGGTAATCAAAGGAAGTTTAATTTAAACATAACAAAAAATTATACCTGGTAGAATCAGGAAAAAGAAAACAATTAAGATATCTTATTCTGGTAAACAAATTGCAAAATAGGTACCCATATGTTCAAAGCTTTTGGAAAATGGGTTTTTAATAAGGTTCAGTAGTCTTCAAAATATTCATGTTATTTAAACGAATCACTCAAGTTTTTGAATCTATACTAAGAGCATGATCCTATGAAAATATTTTAAGTACATAATTAAAAGTGCTACTAAAGCAGGTGTAATGTGAAGAGTAACAGTGTAGGCAACTGGGTGTAATCTTACTGGGAACTAAGAAGTAGAAAACTTCCTAGAATCGCCCTACCAGAGGACTGGGAAGCTGGGGCATTTATCCACTGACTGAGGTATACATGAGCACGAATAATAATCACGAAACCTTAAGAACACAAGCTACTGGGGTGAGGCCTAGTATAAAGCAGTACTACTGGATAGTCAAACAAATTCTAAAACATTATAATAATTGTAATTATAATGATACTGACAATCAAGAGAGAAATACAACAATCTAAAAATCTAAAGTTATATTCAAATGCCTATCCATACACTAGAATGATTACAAATAGATCACAGATCCAAATGTAAAGATAAAAACACATAAATGTTCTAAAAATATACAAATAATTTGGGGAGAATTTTTAAAACTATGATGCAAAACCCAGAAAAAGAAATAAAGATAACTACATAAAATTTTTTTCTGAGACTCTACACGGAAAAAATACTATAAACAAGGTCAAAAATCAAGAGGAAAACCTGAAAAAAGATAGTTGTAATCTAATTATAATATACAAAGAGCTCCTAGAAATTGGAGGGAAAAAGAAAAAGAACAACCATCTGATAGAAAAATAGTAAAATGATATAAGCAGATAGTACACGAGAAGGAAAAACAAATGGGCCCTAACCATAAAGAAAGATGTTGATAACAATACAAATGCAAATCTAAACAACACCCAGTACCATTTCTCACCTATCTCATTGTAAAAATCTGAAATTTGATAATATATTTTGAGGATTAAACTGCTGGGAATAGGTTCTCTCATCCATTGCTAATTTGAATGCAAAATGGTGATACAATATCTAGAAAGGAGAATTTGGCAATATCCAAAAATATATATGCATTTGTCCTTTGAGCTGAAAAAAATTCTAGTTGGTACACATATTAAAAATATAGTGCCACTATTATTAAATAACTAAATACTTAGGTGATCCATTGTGGCATTATTTATAGTAGTAGAAGATTGGAAATAATCCAAATTCCATTAGTAGAAGGTTGGTTCATAAACTATAGCATATCCACACAAAGAAATTCTATAAGTTGTTTTTTAAAAAAATTTAGGAAAAACTTATGCTAATACCGAGTGATTGTCAAAATTATATTTTTAACTGAAGAAAACAAGGAATTGAACAACATTTGTAATATGTGTAGTAAAGATAGAATGGTGTAATAGGAACATATTTATACACCTATTGGCTTGATGTCGCCTCTCTCATTCCTAATACTGGTCATTTGTCTTTTGTCATTTTTCCATTGATAAGTCTGGCTAGAGGTTTATCAATATTATTAAACTCAAAGAACAAGCATTTTGTTCCATTGATTTTTATCTATTGCTTTTTCTATTTTCTCTTTTATTAGTTTCTACTTTTATCTTCATTATTTTATTTCCTTTCTTATGCCTACTTTTTTTTTGTTTAGTTTCTTTAGGTGGAAGCTGAGTTCATTGGTTTGAGATCTTCTTTGTTTTAGTGGCATCCCACAAATGCTGATATTTTCATTTTCATTCAGCTCAGATATTTTTAAATGCTCTTTTTGCTCCTTTGATTCATGAGTTCTTTAGAAATGAGTGATTTATAGTTCATGAACATTTTGGGATATTCAGAGACCCCACTATTATTTATTATAAATTTAATTCCTTGCTATCAACCAATTCTCTAGAATCTCACTTAACTCTCTTTTGGGGAGACAAATTCTTTATATGAGAATTCACAATTGGGATAGGGTGAGAGGGGGCTGGGGAAATTCTAGAAGAGTTAATTCCAAAAGTGGCTGCTCTGGGCTCACTTTTTCCCAACAGTTTGTCACCTCCACAGGAGTTTTTATTTTACAACCATCAGTAATGAGGGAGGAGACATCACCATAGACATTAAAATAATAACAAGGGAATATCGTGAAAAATATTTTGCCAATAAATTTCCTGGCTTAGATGAAATGAACAAATGCCTTGAAAGATAGAAACTACCAAAGCTCACTCCAGAAAAAAACCAGCTAACGTAACCCTGTCGACACCAGGCAATCCGGGCCACTGCTTCTGCTTTATGTCTCACAGTGGCGGTGGGTGAAGGGACGGTCTTCTTTGCAATGCAGTGTGCAGACAGGAGCACAGGTTACATTCTATCTCCCTTCCACCTCTTCATCCTCTTTAAGGCCAGTTACCCTAGTCTGTCACAGAAACACACAGACACACGTGCAGCAGATCTTTAACCTTCTCATGGAGGAGAAATGTATTTTCTTTTTATGTTAATTTTTAGACCCACACCTCCTCCTCTCCTCAATGTGCCTTTTAGAAGATGAAGCAGTAAAGGAAGTCTCCAGCACATGGTAATGAGTAGAAGTGTGAGGAAATGATGGAGTGAGCCCCATGCGTATCTGAGGGCAGTTTTCTGAGAAAGAAGAATCACAAAACCAAAACTTTGAGCAGGAAATTAATTGGTAATTTGAAAAACAGCAAGGAGGCCATTAGCCTGAAAAAGTTGAAAGAGAAGAGGTCAGAAAGGGACCATCGTGGAGGGGCATTGGACAGACTTTACATTTTACTCTGAGTTAGATGGGAAGCCACGATAGGTTTTAAGTAAAAAAAGCAGCATAATGTGTGTGTGTGTGTGTGTGTGTGTGATGTGCTAGTGAGTGAGGTCCAAGTCCTGGCAATCCTATGAATGGCTGATTGATTCCACAATGCCCTGACCTCACCAGCCCTGCTCAGTCCCATGTAGACTGGGACTGAGCAGTAGACCCATGCCCATGGCTGCCTTTGTGGAGGCACCCATTCTATATTTGGTCCTCCTCTTTCCTGCTGCCTTCTGTTTCCCCAACATTATTGTCTTTTCCCAAGAACCTCACCTTCTCATGATGTGCTCGATGTAAGACAGCTTCAATTTTGTCATTTTTACCTCCAAGGTTGTTTCAGGTTTAATTTGTTTTAAGACCCAGGTGTCCATCTTTCTGGTGGTCCAGGGTATCCATAAAGCTCTCCTCCAACACCCTCTTTCAAGTGAATCCAATTCTTGTATCATCCCTCTTTCTTGCCCGGCTTTCACAGCCATGTATAGTAATGGAGAAATTGAGGGTGTGGGTGATCTTGGCCTTGTTATCTCATGAAACATCTTACTCTTGGTGATATTTCCTAGTTATTCTATTGTTATCCCCCTGAATCTCAACTTTCTCATAAATTTTTGGCTGCAGGCATAATGTATTTAAATGTAAAGAATCACTTCAATTAGTGTGTTGAGACCAGAGCAGGGATGGAGCAAAGGTGCATGAAAGGACATCGATTTAGAAGCTATTGAAATAATCCATGTGTGGTATGAATAGGGCTTATATTATAGGTATTGAGAAAGTTAAATTCTGGATATACTTTGAAGATAGAGCTAATGGGCTTTGCTCACAGGGGTGATATGGAAGAGAAGAACCATATGGTTCTAAGGCTTGTGGCTTGAGAAACTAGGAGAATTGACAAGACAGAGAGAAACACAAGTTTGGGACAGGGCAGAATTCAGTTTGGAATGTACTAAGTTTGAGTTATTTCTGTATTATCAAAATGGAGATGTGAGGGAGGAAGCTGACATATGAGCCTGGAAATAAAGGAAGAAATCCAGGCTGGGGATATAAAGAGGTATCGTCCACATCTAGCTGGTATTACTGGACCAATCTAGATGAGGTCACATAGAGAGTGAGTTTAGATTCAGGGAAGGCTGCTCTGAGACACTTCAACATTTAGAGGTTAAAGAGTTGCAGAAATTGCAGCAAAGAAGACCCAGGAGATGCAGCCATAAGATGGAAAAAATCCAAAAGCCAAGTAGAAAAATGTTTCAAGGGAAAGAGAGTGACCAACTGTGTCAGATTCTACTGAAAGCGATAAGCAAAGTGAAGACAGAAATTGGATGCTTAAGGCATGGGACTCACTGGCAACCTTGAAAAGAGGTTACCCTGAATCTTAATTTGTCTGGCTAACTTGTTATTTCAAAGAAGTAAAAACCATTTAAAATCTCCAATTTGCCATTGTATTGATGTCATTTGTCTTTGTGTTCCCAATCATATTTTTCTTTATATATTTCAACGAAACATCATTAGACTCATAAATTTTTCTAACCATTTTATCTTCACTGAACTTTCCTCTTAACAAAAAATTTATTTTTCTTGTTTAATGCTTTCATATTGAATTCCATTTTATCTTATTGCAACCTCTAAATTAATTCCTTTTGGAATTAGAACAAAATTAGATGAAGTCTAGAGATTTTGCAACAGAATGTAAGGTCCAGAGCGACTGAGTGAGAACTGAAAGCTTTCTGCATTGCTGTGGAGCAACTGTTTCCTCCTGGAGGAGAGGCCAGAGTAGGAATGCAATGTGTAGATTTTTATTCAAAGCTAATACAATAAACAGCCTCCCTACTGGTATATTGAATTTTTTTTCACCACTTTCTGACCTTGACCTTCTGTACTCTTTCCCCTACCTCTGCTCTCCATCCTCCATATCTCACAGATATCTTTCTGAAAGATTGTTATTAATTAAATATTGCTTTGGTCCCCCGTTACCTTTAAGATATTGTCCAAACCCTTTGGAATAAAGTCCATGAGAATCTGGCTCAGTCCCACATAGCTTCCATATCTGTGATCTTCTGCTCACCCTGCCCTCCCCTGCAAACCATTTGACCATGTTTGCTATTTCACTCTTTCAAGAGTTGGACGTCTCTCTTACTTGAATTTATAAATGCCCACTCATCTCTAAGATTCTTCTTAAATGATGATCTCTCTGTGTGAGACTTTCCCAGTCAGCACTGGTCTCACCCATCTTTTGATTCAACAACTTCTCACACTTCTATGATAGCCATAGTCTTCTTGCATTGCTATTAGCTGCTTCCTTCTCTACTGAAGCAACTGGAAGACAGTGGTTGCACCCAGAACAGTACCCGGTACCCAGTGAGTGCTCAATAAATATTTGTGGAATAGAGAATTCATTGATGAAAATTATATTCAATCAAAACAACTATAGTGCATTAACTATAGGTTTTCAAATGTCAGTGAGCAGAGAGCTGAACACGAATGAGAAAAAAAGAGGCTAAACTTGGAGTAGAATCACTCTGGATGGATTCTATAAACGCATATTTTCTTTTCTCTTCTCCAGCTTATCCGTTAGCATGCATAAGTGGTTACTTAATGGAAGAAGTGTCCTGGCAGCACCACACAGTGCTTAACCTGGGAATAATTTTTTAGTTCACTAAGCACTCTAGACCTTAGTATTATAAATCCATCCTTGGCCGGATTTAGCCTCTTATCATAACCAATACTCAATGCTTTTTGACTAGAATCTGTTTCAGACAATGGTATACAAAACTCTAGAAATCACCTTTAGATTTTCATAAATAAGCAAGTAGAAAAAGGGAATATTTGAGGATACTTTATTTCTATGATAAAGAAATCTCACATAAAAGTCTTCATCATTTTGTTAATTCATAAAAAGTGCTAAAATCATTTAGAATTTAAAAGTTCACACCAAGCCCCAAAGACGTATCTTATCTTCTCTTCACCCTGTAATATGAACAAAAATATATTAAGTGCTAAATAAATTAATTAAGTAGGTTAAATAAATAAGTTGAGCACAGTTAAATACAAGGTGCAGAAGGTAATGGGTTTATTATTTTATATCACAGAAATATTAGATAAGTAGGAAGTTCTTCTCATGGCTTTCTCTGAAGCTTTTGAATTAACCTCAAAGAATTTTGAGTTAGTTGAGTCATTAATTTAACACTGTTGTCATAATTTTGTTTTGGTATTTTTAAAATAAAAATTTTTTATTGAATTGCACTTTTTTTTTAAGAAAAGCATTTAATCGTAGTTCTTAGGATGCATTTCACTATGGATAGATATTTGGGAGAAACTCAACAGTATTTAGCCTTTTCTGAATTTTTTTGTTACCTGAAGTAGTTTAAACTCCCAAAGCAGCCCGAGTTTTTGAAATTAGTTTTGGACCCTGCAAATTAAGAACAAATAAGAATCCTCATATAAAGAAATGGATGACTAAGCCAGACATACAATTAATTTTCCACTATTCAAGGGTGAATTCACATGTTTACAGGTTAACCTAGTTAAAAATAAAGATATACATTTCTGATGCCAGCAAGCTGGGACAGTGGAAGCCAGAGAGAGTAAAAAACAGTAGATTTTTTTTGCTTTATACCAATGTCTAAAGCACAGCCACATACTGATAGGTGCACACACTCAAATACATTTAATTACATTATCTATGAGAAAACTAAACATTTCTAAATATTACATATCTCTGTAATTTATATAAAAAATCCAAACTTTTGTAGTATGAAATAGATGAAATTGGCAAAATCGCTGTTATAGAATATATTTTTAAAATATAGTGATGCTATATTTAAATATGTTTAGTAATACAAACTAAAGGCTTACAAAATGTAGCCAATTACAAATTCAGCTAAAATTGCTAAGCAATTACATTAAGATAATTCCTAATTACTACTCTATTGGTATTCAAAGGCATGTTTCCAAATGAGTTCAGATATATTTTCTATAAATATTCCTCTAGTATCCTATTTGCACAATTCATTTGCTAATAAATTATTTTAATCCATTTAGCTGAACTGATAAATTTTAAGTCAGAAACTGTCTAAATTGTCATCAGTTAATTATATATTCACTTTATTGGTTTTCTAAGAAATAAATCAAAATTACTAATTCTATTCATATTTTTAAAATGTTTACTTCTCTCTACTAATTTGGTGAGAAAACTGTTCCTGTTTCTAAATCAAATTTAAATCTCTCTGGCATTATTTTAAAGTTACAGATTAAGGGGGTGTCCTTTTCATTATTCATTATAGAAAATTCTGTACCAAGTATTTTGAGTCTGAAAATGAGCTACACATACCTCTTCTGCAAAGCAGACTTCCTGTTCTTGACCTTGGCAGCACTTTTCCAGTAGACCAGAGAAATCTGCAATGACAGCTTCGAGTTGTTCCTCTGTTATTTGTGGCTTTTGCTTCACAAGGTTAATGAGAAACCTATTTAAAACAAAACACAAGGGAAGTCTGTTATGCAATAATATTTTTCTTAAGCCTTCCCAGTAGAGAATTTTCAGAGCCTTAGCAACCCTCACCATAAACCCTCTTTTCATCAACCCATAATCTTATGACTTAGCTTATACACCTTGTCTGATACTTTCATCAGAAAGACAGGTTAGACACACGCCAAGTGTTCCCCTGGTCTGCATTTGTGCACATTATAGAGGAAACACTATTTCATAGTTCTACCATACTTACACCTAGTGAAATGCAGTCTTTTTCTTACTTATCTAGAATATCCTTCCCAATTCTCTCTTCTAAATTGTCTAATCCATACTCAAAGGCTTTCCCAACACCTGCCATCCATAAGTACAACACCCCTACTGAGCACTGAGAATACTAATTCTCTGCTCTGTTCATTTAGCAATACTTTCACACTGGAATTAATGTCAGATGGAATGGTAAGAAAGGCTTGCCAGAGGAGGTAACATTTTTACTGTACCTTGAAACATGTCCCAGATTGTAACAGAGAAAAAAGGGAAAACACATTTTCTAAAATGAAGGAAGACCATTCACAAAGCAGGAGAGTATTAAAACGCATGGGACCATTAAAATGCATTGGACACCATCAGTTTCGTTAACTTGCATTGCCATCACCATTACAGAATGCCTCCACAACAAACTGAAATGTGCATTCCAAGTCCCAACACTCATCATACTTCATGGTTAAATCAAACATTACGCTTATTCTCTTCAAAAGGTAAACAATATGAAAAATGATTCAGTAGTATTTTGGAATGAAGTTACCCAGAGACACTGCAAAGATATATTCTAATTTTCCAAAATAGATTTCTCATTTTTCTCAATCTCAAAATAACATTACCACAATAGTTACAATGGAGACTGTTTTTACAAACAAAAAATTGTCTGCCTTACTAAATTTTCCCAGGCCTACATCCCAGTGAGGCTGTGAAGGTACTAAGAGAAAACCATTTTGAAAGTCACTTTAAGTGCTTTGGAATAATGTTCTCCTGATGAGCCCAAGAGTGTTGGGAGTGCAGTACAGAAATATCAACCGCTATATGGTACAGTCACTCTTCTCCATGCTAGCAAATAACAATTTCTTACTGTTGCTTCATTGTTTGCAGGGCTACACCCTGAGCTTGGCACAGATCCTTATGGAAGATGAACCTGTCATCAGAGAATGGTGGAGGGACATATGTTTCATCCACCACCAAGCTGCTAAAGCATGGCCTCCTGTTGGCATACGAAGAAGTGCAGCACTGGCCGACAGCAGCGTTTATAGGAGTCTCTTCATGCCTGATGCATAATTGTCCAATAATAAGGTCAGCCTAGTTAGGAGAATGAGAAAAACAAACAAACAAACAAACAAGGGGATGGAGCATTAGCCATAAAATTGATTTTGGTTTCCAGAAAATTGTTACAATAATTTTTAATGTATGGTAATGTTTAACATTACAAGAAAAGTTGCTGTTTTGTAGCATCTTGTGTTGCTACATTATAGATTCTTGCTTGCCCATTTGTTTGAGATGAACCTCAGCATTTAGTGACAGATGTCCCATAGGTGATGTTGAAGACAGTCCCTTCAGCTATTTGTGTCAGCTACTCAAAACACACTTTCAAAGAGCAAAAAAATCTCTGCCTTGACCTAGGAAATCAATACAGGGCTTACATTTTCCATGTTTTCTATTTTACTTTTGGACTCCAGAGAATCACTTTTTGAAGGTAAGAATAGCACAAACGTAGTCATTCCTAATGGAAAAGAAATAGGGCACGTGCACATATGTTTGTGTGTCTTTAATGTTTTCCCCATGTAGAATCCTCCTATCTTCCACACTTTGGAGGTATTTCTTAAGTACCTACTAATAACTTGTCATAAGAGCCAACACATTTTGTGTGCACACTACATGTTAGGCTAGTCCTGAGTGAGTTGGGCACATGACCTTGGACAGCCATCTTATGTGGGTGGCACAATCTTTGTTCTCAAGTGTCAGATGAAAAAGTTCAAACTCAGTGAGCTAGCTAGCTTCCCCAGTGACATGCCTAACGTGTGTTGAAAGTGGGGAGGGCCTGCAGCAGGAGCCCTCCTGAACACAGTCCTGAGCCGTCACACCATCCTGCATCTCTGCCTCCTTCCCACATGGTAGAATTCAGTAAATGACAAAGACGATGCTTAATCACAGGAAGTTCTCCTTTCCCTTCTAATCTCTGGTGAGAAGTTTCAAGACCTGAAGACTAACTAGCAAATTATTCCCCATCATCAAAAAGAGGAAAAGGGAAAATTTTGTATACAATTTTGGTCACAGTTGTGACTTTAAGGGAAAAAATAATGAAAAAACCCATAATCATAGGGCACTAGTGACATTAGTCATTTTACTATCGAGACCATGGGACTTACCCTGTTTTGTACCCTATACCCTATTGAAGGGAATAAATCATTCCTAAGATAATAAGAATACTCTTGTATCTTTACTACGAAGAGTAAAAATATGACTAATGAATCCATCAAAGATGAAGTTCATCTTTTCTTTTGAACATTACAGTAAGTATTCAGTGAACAAGAAGAGAACATCATGAACTGACTGACGTGTTGGTCATTCTCTCCTCCCTTTATATCTAGCGTGCTCAGACATTGTTGAGTAAACCGTTTGCACTCCCACCAGCTGTTCTAGAAGGGCAGGAAGCCTGGCCACATCGAACTATTCAGAGCTGAATTTTCACACACCCCCCCCCCAACTGAAACTGGCCAAATAACTCCAAGTCACCTCCACACTGGTTTTTGCCATTTTCCCTCAGTGGGAACAACGAGGCCATTTCAAACAAGGCAGAAACAAGACAGGATGAGATGAGACACTCACCGCGCCCTCACCACAGGCCAACTGTTTCTCCTCCTCGAGCTGGCAACACGCGGCTGCGGCGATGGCCATCTTCCTGGTGTAGGCCAGCAGCTCGGGCGGGCTCAGCT
>PVKM010022497.1:0-21795 GCA_004027735.1 Carollia perspicillata
AAAATAAAATGAAATGAAAATTAGAAGAAGAAAGAAAAGGTAAAATGGAGTAAGAGAAGGGAGGAGCAAAATATGAGAGACTTGAAATAAACTATAATATAAATAACTAGTGACTTAATAGGGACAACCTTGAAGGACAAGAAATGAATGTTAAAAAGCTACACAGAGATGAAAAATAACGCAAATCATGAAGAAGACTGCAATGGAATTCATCTCAGTAGAATCTAGTATTTAATACTGTCTTCTCTTTCTGGGTCTGCCGCTGGTGATGTCAGATGGGGTCCCAGTCTGGCCCTAGGCAACCTGTTTGAGACTACAAGTGATCCACACTCTGTGGCTGTCTCCTTCAGTTGTTAATCTATCAATCTGTAATCAGTAGTCAGGCTTAAGCACCACAGCGTGGGGCAGAGTAATTCCTCTAGGCAGAGCTATTGCTTCACTTCAGTCTGGTGCTATTGAAAGAGGAGTGCTCTGCCTGAGAAAAATGGCTCTTGCAGTGTGGGGGATAACTCAGCACAGGAATCCTGTTGGTTATTCCTTCAGTTTTCCCCCTAGAGCCACACTCCAGAATCTCCTCAACTGTCTCTAGTCAACTCTGCCCTCCCTTTGCTGGAGCCAAGGGTAAGTGACCACAAACGAAATTTTGTGCATTAGCCCTTTAAGAGGCTCTCTGTCTCCAGCCATCTCTCCCTGGAAGACAGAAACCTTGAGGCTTTTCACAGCTGGATGTTATCTGGGTTCCTTCTGGCTCTGGTGCTGTAGGCTGGGGAGCCTGGCTTGGGGTTTAGACCCCGTACTTCTCAGGGGGAACCCCCTAGCCACTGAAATATCCCTCTGGCACTTCAGCTGCTACCCATGGGAGCCCAGCCAGCCATCTTGCATCTCTGCACTCCCTACCAGTCACATTGTAGTGAAGTGGTTTCTTCCATCTGTCCATGGTTATAAAGCTTCTTTCCAGCTAGTGTTCAGCTAGTTGTTCCAGATGATTTCTTTATAATTAATTTGTAATTCCAGATTGGTCCTGGGAGGATGTAAGTGTAGTTTCCACTTATTCCTCCACCATCTTGGGTTTCCTTGGTTATAAATATATTTCAAAAATATACTAGTTTTGACTCTTATTCTTGCACAGGCAACAAATATTTTTGCATTAAATCTGTAAGGGAAAGTGGCCTGTCTCTTGGGGTCACAGTTGGCCAGCTTCTCAATCTTGAGGAAGTAACAGAGCTGTGGCTGGCTGGCCATGGCTTGGTGGGCAGGTGAGAGCCCAGATGGACAGGGTGTCTATCTCCACTCTCTTCCCAATCCTTTGACACCTTCTAGACTCCTTTATTCTGGGATTGAAGCCCTCACTTTTCCATCCTCAATCAATTTACTCCCCATGGAGGCACCTCCAGCCTAGTGGTTGCCCCAGTCTTGCATTTTCCCCTTCTTCCCCTGGATTTTGATATTTTGTAATTAATTTGTAACTTCCAGTCTTCAGATTCTCTGCAGTTGGGAGAGTCTGAAGCTAGGAAACCTGGGCTCAAATTTCACCATCCTAGTTTTGTACCCTTGGCAGGTGACTTAACTCAAAGTTTCCTCATCTGCAAAGTAAAAATAACAATACCTACTTATAAGATTGTTTTGAAGTTTCAGTGAGATACTGTATATGAATGTGTCTACTAAATTGAATCCAACATCCTGTCCAATGTCAAGTGAAGCCATTCAGTTTGCCAGTTAATAGCAACTAACTTCCTTTAGACAGAAACTAGGAAACAGGGAACAAGGCAGATAGCAGAGAATAGGCCATATTATATTTCCAGGCTCATGCTTATGGATAGCAACACCAGGAATGTTGCTATGGAACTCCTCACTGTGTAGTTTGGGGGACAGCCCTATAAATACTCTCATACAAAATAATTAGTCCTCCTCCTGCTCCCCTTCAGCCCCACTGCTGCTCAGAAGTGGCCCATCTCAGTCACTTGAATGACAGATGAAGCGAGCCAACAAGTGCTGTTCCCTGCATGGTGTTCTTCCAGAGTCAAAGACTTTTTTTTTTTTCTTGAAACTGAAGGTTAACTTTTGTTGTAGATACTGCCATGATCTTTTTTTCTTTTTAATCATTTAAATTAGTGTTTGAATACTGTTGTCTCCATTTTCCCACCACCACTTTCCCCCACCCGACAGAGTCAAGGACCTTTATTGTTTCATTGCAACTGTGATGAGGTGGAAAGGAAGGCTTTAGTGAGGAAACTGCTACCAGGTCACCATGATTGGCCATCACTTCTGGTTTGGACTAGGCAGCCCATGTGGCATCAAGGACCTTGACTAAACCCATTTGACTACCTGGTGGCTCAAATTAAGGCACCATGGGAAGGAGCTTCTCAGCTACACTGAGGCTCTAGGATAATCAGTGACTAGCAGTTCTCTGTGCTCCCTGGGGATATCTTCAGGGAGCTTTCTGGCCCTAAGCCTGCTGCTGGGACCTGAAATGCAGCCTACTTTGCTCCCCACCCCCCACCACATAAACATTCATGATCCACTATAGAAACCCTAGTCCCTATTCAAAATCAGCTCAATGTCATCTCGAGCAGGAAGTTTTGTCTGGAGCCCCTTCCCCCACCACTGCCAGATGTGAGCTTCCCTCCTCTGGATCTCTTCACACTTCCTCTCCTAAGGCATTTATCACATTCTGTCATGTGTAACAGCTATTTATGTGTTTGCCTTACCCTTCCTTCTCTACTATAGCTAGGGACTGGGCCCAGTTCATCTCTACCCCCACAGTGCCTGACACAAGTAAGAGCTCATTCATTCTGTCACCAAATACTTACTGACCACCTACTCTTGGATACTTCCTGAGTGCTCAGGAAGCAGACACTTTGGGACTGCACGGAACCCTGCTACCACATCTAAGTCCCCTTAGCTGAGACTTGTCTCCAAGGTACTCCTTTCTCACCTTACCCTAGGACACAGTAAGCAGGTAGGGGAGGGGGTTCTCTAAAAACTAGGGAGTTACAAAAAATGTAGCTATTAGGAACATGTGCTTACTCTTAAATGTCTGTGTGTGGCTCAGCCCAGTACTGTCTCAACCCCATCCTATACCAGGTCTGTACCCCTTGGAGTACAAACCTTTGGAGGTTTGTACCCCTTGGGTAATCTATGAGGCAGAGCACCAGATAGAATTCCTTTCTAATTCCAAGCATTGTACCCTTTCCCGCTGACCCTGTGATCCCACCATGGGGGATTACTGAACACATGCACATGGTCTCTGGAGACGGCATACAAAGAATTACATGCCCTGAGAGTTTCTGCTTTCTGGAAACTTCCAGTCTAAGAAGTGTAAGTGTCCTTTTCTATGGCCTGACTTTGTGGTTTAGTGGGGCAGAGGAGCACACTGTTGCCACCTTAGTCCTATCAGAGGCCTGCAGAGGTGAGCTGAGGCTCTCACATCAAGTCAGGAGGAAAGCAGGACTAATTGTTAGATGAAAGGACCCTTACTCATCCCAGCAACGGGGAAAGAACTAAACCTGAATTCTTGGATATATTGTCTTTGAATTGAGTGTGGGCCAGTGTCCTGACCATAGGATTACAGGATTAGAAATCATGGTTGGATCTTCATCCCAGGTAAGCTGTTTATTAACTGTGGGCTGATCATCTCTCCTTTCTTAGCCTCAATTTCCTCATCTATAAAATGGAGTTAATAAACCACTTAGAACCCTTGGCACTTCACTCATCAGCCAAGACTCTATCAGAATGAAATTCAGGGCATGAAAAAACAGAGAGGATAGATTATATATACTTTTTATAATTCTAAAAAATGTTGTTTATTTAGGAAAGGTTGTCATAGAAAGGTCCTGTTATCCAGGCTGACAGGAACCATATAGATCTTCTTGTCTGACTGTCTCATTTTATTGATGGAAAAACTGCGGCCCAGAGAGGGGGAGGTCTGCCTCAGGTCACCCAAACAATATAGTGCCAGGGAATGTCCCTACAACAAAGGACCACTAAAGCTGGCTTTAACAAAGAATTGACTGTTGGGGCTCTGTTGGCCCTAGTACACAAAATCCAAGGTCACTGATCCTGAGAGTTTTCTAATCTAAAAAGAGCCCATCACCAATAAACCCATGTTCTTTCTTCTGGTTTAGGCTGTGAAGAAATATTAAAGATGACTAATAAGGAAATTTCAGGGACAATGAGAATATTCATTATCTTAATTGTGGCAATGATTTTACAGGTGCAAGCATATATCAAAACTATCCATCAACCTGTACATTTTAAATATATGTAATGTACTGCAAGACAAATGTACCTCAAAAAACACTGTAAATAAAATAGTAGAGAGACCCAAATGTTGAGTTGAGTAAGAGCTTAAGAGAGTCTGAATATCGCTAATGTGGCCTCAAAGTAGTTTCATTGTTCAAGATCAATATTCCTTCTCTGGGTTTCACGGAGGCACCACAGGCAGCTTTCTTCAAAGTTGTTATATCTGTCCTCACCTGCACCTACCCAGAGCCCAGAGTCTCCTCTTGGTTTTTCAGCTGGTACAGGCCAGGGATAGATGCAAAACTAGCTTTTCTGACTTCTTTCTCCCTAAGGATTCATGGGAAGCCTGCAGCCTGAATTGAATGAAAACTCAAAAAGTTTGCATGGCAATGAAACTGTTTAATTTAACTCATTCAACAGATTTCCATCTCTCTCCACCCCCTGTCATTTTCCCTTGCCTCACAGCAGGGACACATATGTACTACCTGAAAGTTGTTTCCAAGTCACAGAACTGACTTTTCATTTTTTGCTTCCCCAAGTCAACAAACAGTTTTTTCAGAATTTACTTTGTGCAAAGCTATACCCTGTGGAAAACAAGGATGCCTAAGCCTACTCTCTACCTCTACATAAACTCTCGACCTTGTACACAAATAACTCTCATGCTGGACAAAAAGTGATGCACGTCACAAAGAATTCCCAAGTGCTGTAGCACTGCAAAAAGAGAGAGTGCTTGCATTCACCCACGGCATTAGGGGAGCCTTCATGGGGAGAGGGCCCATAGAGCTAAGCCCCAGTGGATGGGTCATTGTCCATTAACAACAAGAAATGGCATTTGAGTCCTGGCTGGTGTGGCTCAGTGGATTGAGTGCTGGCCTGTGAACCCAAGGGTGACTGGTTCCATTCCTAGTCAGGGCACATTCCTGGGTTGTGGGCCAGGTCCCCAGTGGGGCACAGGAGAGGCAACCACACATTGATGTTTCTCTCCCTCTCTTTCTCCCTCCCTTCCTCTCTCTCTAAAAATAAGTAAATAAAATCTTTTTAAAATTATATAAAAAGAAACGCATTTGAGTGGTGTTTTGCATTTTATAAAAGTGTTTTCATATCACTGTCTTATCACTACAACAATTTAAAAATGTAACTGGGTTGTTATCATTAGCCTCATTTTAGAGAGAAGTAAACTAAAGCTCACAGAAGATGAGTTTGGTAGGTATGACATCCAACCTATGGCTTTAAAGTCTAACTCCTCTTTCTACTCCATAAAGCTGCTTAATAGGCAGAGGTGGAAGGTGCAAGGAGGCCAGAAATCCAGGAGGGCCATGGTGGGTATTTCAGCCAGCAGAAAAATGAGGATTGTGTAAGGAAGCAGTGAATCGCAGACTGGAAAGGCTGCTTGGGACCTATTATTGTGTAAACCCTGAGAAGGAAGACACCTACTAAAGAGGACTGCTGGTAGCTAACTGGGCTCAAATGCTTAAAAAACAGCTTAGCGTCCATTTCTGCAGAGGGACCTCTCATGCAAACTGCACTGCAGGGACAGCCTGCACTGACCCACCTGCCTCAGCAATGAACTGCCTGTGTGCTCTGTGTTCCTGTCATCTGAGCCAGCTCTTGTAAAGAAGTTTCCTGGAGTTCTATTTCAACCAATAAGACTGAGGCTTTCCCCATCCAATCAGAGCTGCCAAGCTCTGAACAACCAGAGTGGTTCTATTCTGACCAATCAAAACAGTGCCTTTTGTACCAATTAAATGGTGAGAATTTGGAGTCCTCATTTGCATGAGGACAGACCAATCAAAGACTAGAAGTGGGGACTCCTGTCTATGTAAGCCAGCTAACCTCTGGCTCTGAAAGTGCACTTTCCCTTTCCACTAACTGAAGACTGTGTTCTCCTGGCCAAGCTGAAACACCAAAGATGTCCTTCCAGAGCAGAGTGGAGCAGACTAGTGTAGTGCAAAGCAGACCACTGAGGAACACAGCGCAGTTTTCTACCCAGAGAGGGGCCTGGCTCCAGGGCTGTCTGGCCCCAGGGCTGCCTCATAGCCATTCTGTTTTCGCAGCCCTGCTGTATTACCATTGAGCTGTTTTGCACTAAATAAAGCTCCCTTCTTCACCACACCCCAAATTGGGGATTCATGTTGGTGTTGAATTGATGCCAATGACCATTGGTTGACAGTTGGTAGCTGTAAATGCCAAGCTAATGGTCTGTATATTTAGCATTATGTCTTATAAGACTAGGTATAGATGTTAACTAGACTTATTGTATTGATCATTTTGCAATTTATAAAAATACCAGGCCATTAGGTTGGTATACCTGAAATTAATACATTATATGCCAATTATATCTCAATTAAAAAAAAGAATAGGTTTAGAATTAGTGCTTGGAAGGGGGTGGAGACTAAACTAGTGATGTATGTGAGGAGCTACCTTCACTTTGCTTTTAGGGGTCCAACAACACAAACAAACATTAGGGTGACCGCAGTCCCCCTCCTTCAGCTCTGAGTAGAGAAGACACATGGAGACACTTATCCAGGTTAAATAACAAAAGCCATTTCCTTCTGAGCAGCTTGCTTCTCAGCTCCCATGGAGGAGGCAGTGGGGTCAGGGAGCAGAAGGAAATGGAAGAGGGTAGGAAGATAAAGGGATGGCCAGGAAGGGAAGTCAGGCTCCAGGCCACATCCTGACAGACAGCCAGGCCTAGACTGAGGCTCTCCTGAGATGCTCTGGCCAGTTTCCTACTAGGACAAATTCAACTTTAATCTGTTTCCCCTCCAGCTCATTGTTGTTGCAGGCAAAAAAGAAAGGGCTGAAAGCACTTGTGTTCAGACCTTTGGCTAATCATTCAGGCAGCACGCACTGCACTGGGCAAGGGCAGGCTCCCATTGAGGCAGTGGAAAGTGCATGTGAGTCAGGGAACCTAGGGCAAGTTACTGAGCTTCTCAGAGCCTCAGTTTCCTCAAGTGTCAGATGATACCTGCAGGGCTCATGGGAGAATTCGAAGAGGTCAATCAGATGGAGGCCTAGTGTAGCCTCTGGCTCCCAGTAGGGACTCAATAAATGCCAGCTTCCCCAGTTCCTTTCCACTGCACCTATAACAGCCACCAGGGAATTTCCACAACATAATGGAGCAAGGAGTCATCTCACAAACAGAAGTAGATGAGCCCAGTGTTAATTTCTTTAGTCCAAACAAAGTTCATGAATGCATTTCATGTAATGTTTTGGGAGGATAAGGACTGGGATAGTGTGAAGTAAAAGGAGAAAAAAATTGAAAAAAATCCTCTTTCTGGAGGGTCCAGGCAGGGGTTGGGAGGTAAACTACTGAGTGGAAGAGATTCTGCTAAAGCAGAGTAATTTGAGGTTTAGTCACTACTACTTCTGTCTTGAAATTCAGCAAGAAAAGTATTAGAGGAAGCTAATGAGGAAATAAAATATAGTCAGTGGCCCAGTTATCTGTGCTCACAAGGGAAACTATTAGTAAATGTAATAGATTAGTAATGTATTCTAGTTTTCCTTGTTCCACCAGAAATCCAGAACACAGGAAGTCCCCTGAAACTAAATGATGACAATTCTTGTCACACAGCTCTCCTGGCAACTTTCTGCTTATGGGACTCTTCTTAGAGAGGCAAGTCACTCTAAGGCGGTATGTCCCAATCTCCGGTCACCTATGAACCACTTTCCTGATTTTTAACATATCCACTATTGACCCCAAGATGAATATACCTGCCAAAAAGGACTCTTCATGGTTAATTGGGCTCACATTCATAACCATAATCTAGCATTCATTGTTTGCAGAGGTCTCTCATGCACACTGCATACCAGAGAAAAGCCACAGGCTAAGCTGTCAGCCTGTGCATTGTGCTCTGACTGCCTGAGTCAATCCTTATAAGACAGCTCCTAGGATCATATTTCAACCAATAGGATTGAGACTTTCCCTGTCTGATCAGAGCTTTATAGCTATAGCCTCATTTGCATCTTCACTGACCAGTCAAAATAGCTCCATTCCAACTGTCCAATCAGGACAGTGCTTTTTGGACCAATCAAACTGTTCTCATCATTAAATGCATGAGGACAGACCACTCAGGGATCAAGGGCAGGTACTCTTCTCTATAAAAGCCAACCTGTCCTTTGTCTCTGTCGATCACACTTTCAGTTTCCATTGAAGATCACATTTCCTTGGCTGCAGCCACAACATCAGGATGAGAATACAGAGCCGCCTCACCCAAGCTGTTTCACAGCCATACTGCATCACAATTGAACTGTTTGCACTGAATAGTTTCTCTCCCCTTTCACTGTACCCCAGATTTTCACTGTAACAAGGGAACTCTTGTTAGAGTTGAATTGGCAATGATGACCTTCAGTTGATACTGCATACCACCTGAACTATTACTTCACTAATATTTTCCTTTAAATTTCTCACTCTTTCACTTAAAGAAACTGTATCACTTATGTAAATGGAAAACCACTACTATGTGACTTAAAGAAGCCATAAAACAAGTACATTGCTATTAAAATAAAAATATTCACTTATGTTCCATCTAAAAGCAGGAGATATACTCCCACCCCCAGAAGAACACGGGTCCACTTTGGGGAGCTGGCTCTAGACAAGATCATTGACTTGAGGATTAAGCCTGTGCTGAGACAGCCCCAGTGGCAAAGCTCCTGCCCAAACAGGAAACCAAGCTGGGGTGGAAGGGCTCTGATGAACAGCTAGCTGGCTTGGTACATGGTCTCTTTACACCTTGCCCTGGAATCTTCCCCCAGGTTAAGGAAAGTCAGATGGTACCCACTCCTACAAACAGGCATGGAGCTCAGCTAAAAGGCAGACAAGCGAGAGAGCAGCCACACTGTCCTGGCTCTTGGTAGTTCAGATTGCATTCACTATTGGATCCAAAACCTGCATTCAGGAAACTCATCTATTTAATATGTTGTTAATTGTATTTTTTGCAATGATTTCTTCCTTCCTCTCCTGTATTATGTTATAAATTTCCCATTGACAATGCCAGATGTCTTAGGAGTATGAAGAGAAGGATATGGGCCTGGTTCCCAGGTAGGTAACAAACAACAGGCCTCAGGCCACCTGGGGTTGTGTGGACAATGGAGTCAGTGAGAGGACTCCAAGAAGAATACAAAACTGAAGAAATGTGTCTCTTCTCCACCTGGAAATCCTCCTTCTATCATTCCTGCCTGCTAAGAACTGGGTGGAGGGCTTCCTTTCTGTTCTTATTTTTGTTTTTCATGAGAGTCACCAGCTCTTTACACTCACTCAGAGATCAAGTAGCAAAGGACATTTCTGGATGACATTTTTAGTGATAAATTCAGGCATTTTGTTAAGCTTTCATAGATCCATTTTCTATTCCTCATCTGACACTAATGGAGAATGGGCAGGTTCCTAAGAAAGCAGAAAACTGTTTGATTAACAAACAAAAACAGACTTTTGGCATTGAGGGAGGCATATATTTATGAACTTATTTTTTAACCAGAAAATGGGTTCAAAAATTCTGCCATCTCTTGCCATTTCCCTTCCTCTCCATTCCCAGAATCTTTTTCTCTCCAGGATAGCTGATTGACTCTCACAGTATGGTATGACTATATGGCTCAGATGACAAAAAAACATAGAATCAAAAAAATCCTAGGGCTTAAGGAAAGCTAGGTCTACATGCATGGGCAGAGAGTGGAAAAGGCGGCAGTACTGATGGGCTGTGGGGTTGCAGCCTTTAAAGTGTGTGGTGAGTCCAGAGGAAACCGACTATCCAACAAAGACTTAAGTCCAGGTAATTGTAATCTATAAAACAGTGGGAATTTCCAACTTCCAAGAAGGCGTGGAGAACAAGGCAAAGCGTGCACCCTCGTCGGCAAGACACAAACTTAAGTCCAGCATGAAAAGAGGCTCAATTAATCATTAGTGAAATGCAACTCAAAACCACAATGAGGTGCCACTTCATACCCACTAGAATAGTTATAATAAACATGACAGGCAATAAGAAGTACTGATGAATATGTAGAGAAATTGAAACCCTTGTGGTACATTGCTGATGGGCATGTAAAATGGTGCTGTCACTGTAGAAAATAGTATAGCAGTTCCTCAAAAAAATACCCAAAAGAATTGAAAACCATAACTTGAACAGATATTTGCACACCCATGTTCATAGTAACATTATTCATAACAGCCAAAAGGTGGAAGAAAACCAAATATCCACCAATGGATAAACAAAATGTGTTCTATGCATACAAAGGAATATTATGCAACCTTAAAATAAGGGAATTCTGATATGCACTACAACATAGATGAACCTTGAGGTCATCATGCTAAGCGAAACAAGGTACAAAAAGACAAATATTGTATGATTTCACTTATATAAGGTCCTTAGAATAGTCAGATTTATAGGGCCAGAAAGTATAATAGTGGTTTATAAGGGGTGGGGGGATGGGGAAATGGAGCATTACTGTTTAGTGGGTGCAGTTTCAGTTCTGGAAGATGAAATGTTCTGGAGATGGCTGCACAATACCGTGGCTATACTTAATATTAGTGAACTGTACACTTACCAATGATTACAATGGCAAATTGTATGTTATATATATTTTGTCACACACATAGCTGACCAATGTTAAAGGCAAATGAAGGGAAAGAACATGGAGTGATCGCAGCCCACTAAGGCTCTCACCCCTGCTCATAACCCAGAGAGACATCTTGGGGTGGAGGGGATGAACCACTCTAGGTGCTGCTTGGAAAGAGGCTTGAAGCAAGGAAGAAAGTGAGGGCCCTCTGGGTGTCTTCTGGAAGCAGTCAGTATTACACTGGACAGGGAAGGAGTAAGGAAAGGAGAAACAAGGAAACAGCAAACTAGGAGGACTGCATGGGCAGGGGCAGTGAGGAGATACTGTGGGTGCTGCTTGCAGATGAGTACTTCTCCCCAGTGAGAAATTCCAAGGCATCCAGAGGGCCTCCTCAGTTCAAGCAAACCTCAACAAGGAAGGAAACCATCCAATGCCATCAGTTTATTCCATGAATGGCTATTTAAGTGCAGGCTCTGTGCTGAAGACTGATGGTGTCAAGAAGGAACCAGAGATAAAATGTGCTTTCAGAGAACTCACAGACTTGTAAGGGAAACAGTCCAATGCGTCACTGAATATAACCCAAGAGAGAAGGCAGAAGAGGCCCTCAAACAAATCCAAGTAAGCACTATGGAACAGATAGAAAAGAGGCAGAAATTTTGTCTGGCTGGAAGAGGGTGAGAGGACCTCGGGGAGGAGGGAGCCTTTAAGTTGGCAATGAGAGGTGGGCAGAGAGGGACCTGTGCTTTTTTCTGTTGCTTTGTTCTTCTTGAGAAATAAGCTCCTATTCTTATGCTCATAATTTACAGTATTCCATGCTGACTTCCTCAACCTATTTCTTATAGCAGAGCTTTATGTTAGCTTTATGTCTAAAATCTTTGTGAGAACAAATTAGTTTACATAGCCTGTCAATGCAGGTAAGACTGGGACATTTGACTGAAGTGTGACAACAGAGACATCAATTACTATATCAAATATTGATCATGCAAATATATTTAGACACACATAGTAGAAAATTATCAACTTAAAAATGAAATTTTACACCACACCTGTGTCTATGAGATGCTAAATACATGAATGCAAAATGAAAACATTTTATCCACTATCTATGTAATTTTTCAACATGACACCAGATACACAAGTATTTGGAAATATATATATTCAGTTTGGGGGCAAAATACATGGCACTGGAATGTTGAGCATTATAAAAGATTAATTGTTGAAGTCTTTGAATACCAAGCTCAGGAGTTTGGATTCAACTCAAGTGCCACCTTCAAAATGAGCACTGGATGATGTATTATAAAATTGTACACCTGAAACCTACATAATTTTATTAACCAATGTCACCCCAATCTATTCAATAAAAAGAAAAGATAAATAAACAAATAAGCATTAATTCCTCTCCCCATCACAGCTGCCTAATGTCAGGACACACCAGAAATCAGTAGGGTGTGGCTGATATCCATTCCACAGACATGGCTGCTCGGCTCGGTGTGCAGATGATAAACAGAGTTGTTCAAGCCAGGCCACAGGGACAGGGAGAGCTCACAAACCACAGGAAAGACCCACCATGTCACAGGTGGGAGTAGAGCTGTGGCACACATGCTCAGCAGGCCCTTAGAAAGGCTGTGAGGCATGTGCCACTGCTGGGCATTTGTAGTGACAGGAACCCATAGGGGCATAAGGGCACAAGGGTTTCTCCCTGTGGTAGACTCCCTGATGCCAACTCAAACTCCAGCTGAAACTCAAGGAGGGAAGTCCAACTCTCCTCCAGTTTTTAAACCTCTCCATTTGCAGGCTCACTAAGTCCTCTGCTTTTTTTTCCAGTCCCACTGTACCAGCAGGCAAAATACCATGACAACCTGCCCTGCACAGGAAGTGGGGAATACTGAGTACTGTTGGCTGGGTTGGGTCAAACTGGGCACTGGGACTGGCAGATGCTGCAACTCCTTAGCCTTGCCTTCATGCCTGCCCCCATGGGCTTCCTCTTCTTCTGGAAGCTGTCCTTTGCCTCCTGTCTGGGCCAGCTGAGTAGCTGACAGGCACCTGGCATATACCCCTGGCTGAAAAAACTAGTGGCTGCAGATACTAGCCAAAGGATTCCAGGTGGAAAAAATATGCTAATGGATTGAGCAGAGGTCTGGAGAAATCCAAGAAATGGATAATCCAGACCCACCACTTGGAATGCAAAAGCGTGTGCTCAGGCAGCCAACTTTGCCCCAATGGACCTGCCTGGCCCTCCCCGTTGCCTGGGGCCTCCTGCTGTTCGCCTGCAAGCAGTGGTGTGATGTGAAGAGGTCAGAGGTCACATAGCAGGCCATGAGGAAGTGCTCTGCCCCATCCCCACCCCCCAAGGCCTGGCATGTGGCATCCTAGGGAAAAGATCCATCCCTGTCCCCACCCCCACTCCCCAAGTGTGCAGAAGGGGGAGGAGGGAATTTGAGTTTCTCATGAGTCTGTGTGTTCAAGCTGTGGAATCTTGGCCTTCCTGCCACAGAGCTGAATGACTCTTGCTTTCCTAAAGCTGTGGGGGCAGCAGAAGAGGTAGAGAGTAAGCCATGTCAAAAGACAAGTTGGGGGTTTGATGCAGAGTGTCACAGTGACTGAGCAGACTGCAAGGAGCAGCCACCTTTGGGTTGGGGTGGGGAGCTCAGTTATTGCCTAAGGTAGTGTTCTGGAGCTTTTCAACCCCATCTGTGAGCCAAGTGAGTCTGGAACAAAGTGACTCACCCTCCACCCCAACACCTCTGGCTAGGGCAGCTCAGAGGTATTAACCAGCTGGATGGTGCTCAAACTGTGCCGGTTCCCATCCTGGTCCAGATGTCCAGTCTGTCTGTGTCTTTCCCACCCTTCATCACCTAACACACCGCTATTCATACATCCTAACTCTTCTCAGACCTCCTCTTCTCCAGGAAGCATATCTCCAAGCCCTTCTCAGGCAATTCCACCCCAAGGACCTCTGTCTCAGAACCCTGTACTAGCTGTGTCACAAGGGGCTCTGACAGAGCACTGCTAATATTTTATTTGACCAAGTAAAGGTATTTTTGAAGAACCTGTCATTTACTATAACCAAGATTTTATAAACAACAAGATGTTTTAACATCAAAAAGTTGGAATGACAATTTCAGAATTTTAGAAACTGTATGCATTTGGCTTTTTGAAAAAGCTATATCATCATTTTTCTCATTTTTAACTCAGAAGAATGAAACTTTGTGAAGGAGGAACACTCACTTGCATTTGGGAACTATGGACCTAAACAACAGTTAGACAAATAAAAGCTGTGTTAGAGTACATGGGAGTACTTCCCCACACATTTGGACTGCATGCTGAAGTTTTCCAAGCCACCTGTACATGCTCACAACACCCTGCCATGGGTTATTCCCATTTTACACATTAAGAAACTGAGACTCAGAAGAAATGAAATTGCTTGACCAAAGCCACACAGGTAGTGAAGGCCACAATCCTTATTCTCCTAGGCCATGCTGCCTCAACATGATGGTGTCTTCAATTCGATTCAAGAAGCATTTATTGGGGGGGGGGCAAGATGGAGGTGTAGGCGGAAATGCTTTGCTTCCTCGCACAACCAAAAGAAGGAAAACAACCAATTTAAAAACAAAGAACAACCAGAACTGCCAGACAAACATTTGCATAGAAGCCCAACAACCAAGAAGTTGAAAAAACATTCAAGGAGTTGAAGAAACATTTAAACAGAAGGAAGGAGGGGAGGAGAGGATGCAACAAGGAGGCAGGCTGGATGACTGCACCAGGAATCCCACATTCACATGCAGATAAGCCTGGGGAAAGTGGGAGGGCGAGACCTGCAAAAATCTGGGTTTCAGCGTGAGAAACTAAAGACTCAAAACCAGACACTGTGGGAAAGATATGTGGGGATTGTGGCAGCAGGAAGAAACTCACAGCCTCTGAAGAGAGTATGTTGAAGAGGCCTGCATGGTCCTAAAATGCACACAAACCCACCTGCCTGGGTGATTTCCATCTTTTTAAGGTGGAAATCAGCATCTAAGTGGCACAAACCACTTGTGGGAAGAGGGGAAAGTGATAGAAAGTGGGACCAGAGCAGAGTAAGCGGCATTGTTCCTTCTCTGACCCCTCCCTCAAAGACAGTGCCACTAGGCAGCAAAGAAGGTTGCCCTGCCATGGAGAATACCTAAGGCTCCTCCCCTTATACGTAACACATGTTCTGAGACAAAGAAATATGGCCCAAATGAAAGAACAGATCAAAACTCCAGAAAAAGAACTAAGTGACAAGGAGATAGCCAACCTATCTGATGCAGAGTTCAAAACACTGGTAATCAGGATGCTCACAGAATTTATTGAGCTCGGTTGAAAGTGAAAGAAGAAATAAAGGCTACACAAAGTGAAATAAAGGAAAATATATAGGGAATCAACAGTGAAGGGAAGGAAACCAGGACTCAGATCAACGATTTGGAACAAGAAGAAAAAATAAGCATCCAACTGGAATAGAATGAAGAAACAAGAATGCAAAAAAAAATGAGGAGAGGCTTAGGAACCTCTGGGACAACTTTAAACGTTCCAACATTCAAATCATATGAGCACCAGAAGGAGAAGAGGAACAGCAAGATATTGAAAACTTGTTTGAACAAATAATGAAGGAAAACTTCCCCAATCTGGCAAAGGAAATAAACTTCCAGGAAGTCCAGGAAGCCCAGAGAGTCCTAAAGAAACTGGACCCAAGGAGGAGCACACCAAGGTACAACATAAGTTACGAAAGATTAAAGATAAGGAGAGAATCTTAAAAGCAGCCAGAGGAAAGGAGAGAGTTATGTAAAAGGAATTCCCATAAGGCTGTCAGCTGATTTCTCAGAAGAAACCTTATAGACAAGAAGGGGCTGGAAAGAAGTATTTGAAGTCATGAAAGGCAAGGACCTGCACCCAAGATTACTCAGTCCAGCAAAGTTATCATTTAGAATGGAAGGGCAGATAAAGTGCTTCCCAGATAAGGTTAAGTTAAAGGAGTTCACCACCACCAAGCCCTTATTGTATGAAATGCTAAAAGGACTTACCTAAGAAATAGATCAAAAACTATGAACAGTAAAATGACAACAAACCCACAACTATCAAGAACTGAACCTAAAAAAACAAAAACTAAGCAAACAGAACAGGAACAGAATCACAGAAATGGAGATCACATGGAGGGTTATCAGTGAGGAGGGAGAGGGGGACAATGGGGAGAAATGTACAAGGAATAAGAAGAAGAATAGGTAGACACAAAATAGTTAGGGAGAGGTCAAGAGTAGTACAGAAAATGGAGAAGCCAAAGAACTTATATATACAACACACAGACATGAACTGTGGGGAGTGGGAATGCTGGAAGGTGAGGGGGAGATTCAGGGAGCAGGTGGATAAAGGCGGGGGAAATTGGGACAACTGTAATAGCATAATCAATAAAATATACTTTTAAAAAGAAGCATTTATTCCCCTGGCTGATGTGGCTCAGTAGATGGAGTGCTGGCCTGCAAACCAAAGGCTCACCAGTTCGATTCCCAGTCAGGGCACATGCCTGGGTTGCGAGCCAGATCCCCAGTAGGGGGTGTGCAAGAAACAACCACACGATTATGTTTCACTTCATCTCTTTCTCCCTCCCTTCTCCTCTCTCTAAAAATAAATAAATAAAATCTTAAAAAGAAGTATTTATTGAATGCAGACCCTGTGTTCTGCCAGATGCAAAGTTAAATATCCTCGCACAGCAGCAAGAATACTACAGATAACTTAAATAACATCACCCCACAAGGTTCTTGTGACAAAGAATGATAGAATTTACGAGGGTTCCTAGCATAAGGCCAGGCATCCAGTAGGCATTCAATAAATATTAGTTTCCTAACTCCCTTCCTTTTCTCCTTCAAAGCATCAGTGAGTTATGTGAAAAACAGCCCTGCTCCCCACAAGTGCCCATGTCTCTCCCATGTCTCCCAGCCTCAATGCAGCCTGCTGCAGAGCACATGAAAACTGCTGGGGTCTTCTTGAATTGTGTCCCTTAACATTTGATGTGGTTCATCCCCATTCTTTTGGCCCATTACTGGGAGCTATGGGTAAGTGCATCTGAGAGACCAGGTTAGGAAGGGAGGAGCCAAGGACCAGCTTGAGTGAGGAGAGGGAAAGGTCTGTTGGGCCAGCTGAGGGGCAGGAAATTTTTACTCCTGGTTGTATGACAAGGTGCAGCATGGGGCAGGAGAGAGCAAATGAAGGACCCATTATTTGATTTTTCCAGAATGGAAGAGAGGAATGGGAAGGAACAGGAAACAAGGGAAGTAAAGGAGGTTGGGTGCCCAGGTGAAGGGTCTGAGGCAAAGGATGGAGGTTTGCCAAGTCCTCGAATCTCCTGTCAAGACCAGCTATCATATGGGAAGATCCTTGGCAACTTCTCCACTGACAATGCAAGTGGAGAAAAAAAAAAAGGTGATGATGAGTCAGAATCTGTGCTGGGCCCTTTACCACGTGCAGTTTTTATGTGTGTCATAATTCTCAAGCAGGAAGTTGTGTTATCCCATTTTACAGATGAAGAAACTGAGGCTCTGAGAGACCAGGAAGCTTGCCCAAGTTCACACAGCTAATGAGTGATAGGAGTGAATGGTCTAAAATCCACACTTTTCTACATAAATTCTCTGTTCTAAGCAGATTATTTTACTTACCCAGTTCCCCAGTTAGCAAAAAAGCTATAAGTGACTTTTGAGGAAGACTTGAGAAACAGATAGGGCTTGCTTTGACAGCACATATACTAAAATTGGAACACTACAGAGAGGATTAGTGTAGAACCCTGCACAAGGATGACACACAAATTCGTGAAATGTTCCATATCTCAAACACAAAAAAGAGAAGAAACAAAGATAAGTTGTGAAGATTATTTGAGTAGTCCAGATATAAAACAATATGCCTCCAAGCAAGGCAGTGGTAATAGAGCTGAAAAGGATGAGACACATGTGATGTGGAGCCAGATGACTGCTTCTTTTCACTCTTCTTTGCGTGCTGCTCTTTTTCTACCTAACTCTTAGCATTCACCGAGGCTTGGTCCTAGGCCTTGTACTCCATACATCTTCCCCAGATGATCCAGTCACAACCATGGCTGAGCACACCCAAATGTGATCAAGCCACTGGTATTCTGGTAAACCACCTGGGACAGGGTGGAGAGAAGACACCACTTTGTAGCATTTGCCAACTTCCTTCCTTGTTATAAACACTTTCATCATAAGCAATTTGAAGTAGCCAATGGTTTGATAAACAGCTTGCAAACCCACCTCACACATGCTCCTCTCATTCATCTAGCCACACTGGCATTCTTTTCATCCCTTGAATACACCATGTGTCCCCTCCTGCCCTAAAGATACCAGCCAAGTCCAAGCCACCACCTCAGAGCTCTCCACTGACTGGCTCCTTGACTGGTCTCCTGGCTTTTACCCTGGGCTCCTCCAAACCAATCTCACACTAAAGCCAGAGTGACCAGAGGGATCAGTTCAAAATGCAGATGTGAACGTATCATTCTGTTCTTGAAAATGTTCAAGAGCAAAACTGAAAGTGGCCTACAGACCCACCTCACACATGCTCCTCGCTCCTCCAGCCACACTGGCATTCCTTTCCATTCCTTGAATACACCATGTGTTCCCTCCTGCCATAGGAGGGAACATACTATTTCTTCTGAAATGCTGTTTCTTCCATTCTTTGCCTAATTAATTCCTAATTATTTTTCATATTTTGTCTCAATTATCACTTCCTAAGAGAAGCTTCTTCTGACCTCCCTAAGTCAAACTTCCCTCCAACTATGACAGGCTCCCCCAGCATGTATACATTTGTTTGTGTGACTATTAGGCTAATATCTGCCTCTACCACTGGACTGTGAATATGACAATGGCAGAGATTGGGCTTGGTTTTGTGGATCACTCTAGCTCTAGTTCTTAACATATATTATATACCTTCAGTAATTACATATTGAATGCATGAATAAATGAACAAATGAATGAGTGACTCCATAAATGAAGCGGCATAGAACTCCACAGTGAGACTACCTGAGTTTGAATTCCAGCTCAGCCACTTAATAGCTGTGTGGCCTTGGCCAGATTACTAATCTCCGTGCTTTACAGTCATATCTTGGTACTTGTTGGCTTCAGAACTCATCAAACCCTGTACTTGTTGTATTTTGACAAGAAAAAATGTTTCAGCACTTGGGATTTGCTTGGGACTCATCACACTTGCTAGAACTTGAACAAGTCACAAAGCTGCCATGCATAAGAAAATGCTTCATTGTTCGATACTCATCTGTTTTGGCACTCATAGTGAGTTCCGAATGAATTAACTACTAGTACCAAGGTACCACTGTACTTTCACCTCTGGAAAACTGAGATAATAAAAGCAGTTGTTATGATAATTAAATAAATAAATATTTGTAAAGCGCTTAAACAATGCTGGCCACATGTATAAAGTGTTCACTTAAGCAAACAAACAAAAAACAAAAAAACAAATTTTCCTGTCCCACTGACTCAGTGGCAAATATGAAATGCATTTGTTTTCCAGTGGTTCTAGAGCTCCAGATCTAAAGTCTAGGTGCATGAAGCCCTTAGCTTCAGCCTCCTTTGGAAGAGAAGGAAGCTGAGATCTTTGGAGCCTGACTTGAACTGACTCTTCCCCCCTTTCTCCCCCTACCTCGAGTCCATCAGAAGTGCTATTAGTTCTACCTGAAACACAAACCCAAAATCTGTCTCCCTGGGTTCTACCACTCATTGTGCTCTCTCCACTTCCACCCTCGTTTCCTCACAACCCATTCTCCACCCAGGGGCCAGATTGCACCAAGGAGACTGCCAATCAAATCTCATCTCTCCTTTGCTCAAAGCTCTCCTGTGAACTGCTCATCACACTGAAAGTGCATTCCAAACTCTTGCTCATGGATCCCAGGGCATTTGACCACAAAGCCCCTGCTTACCTCTCAGCTTGCCCCAGCCATACTCAACCCTGCTCATGACTTTCTCAAAGCACTACATGCTCTCTTCATTCTGGCCCTTTGTGATGCTGTGCTGTCTATTTGGACCACTTTTTTTCTACTGTGGCCTTCATTCAGCTGACTGGTGCTCCTCCTCCAGATTCAGCCCAGACACCACTTCTCTGGGAAGCCTTTGCTGACTCCTCACCTCTTGCCCTTGGCTGTGATGGGTGCCCCTCCTCCATGTTCCCATGGCATTAGTTTCTTCCCCTTTTCAGCATGTGCCACGCCATATTATCCTTGCCTGTTCACTTGTTTGTAACACCCCAACCTCGTGGCTGCTCTTTTTCACAGCTCTAAGTCCAGCATCCAGCACAAGTTTGCCACAGATTAGGTGATTTAATTACATGTTTGTTGAGTGAATCTTGATTTTACCATTCCCCAGGTAAATTACCTTTCATGAATTCTCTCTGAGTCTGTACCCCATGAATTCTCTCATGAATTCTCATGAATTCTCTCTGAGTCTGTACCCCAAATGTAAAATGGGAGGGTGATAATTTGCCAAGCTCTTGTGAGGATTAAATGAAATAACATCTACAAAGCACACAACACAGAGTAGGCACTCAATAAACAGCAGCTATTGTTGGGTAGCAACTGGTCAGGAAAAGACAGAAAAACAAGTCTCTCCTCCCTGCTATCCTATATACACACCCATCCTGCTTCCCTCCTGTCTTCAGTCTCTTAAATAAAGCTGGAAAACCTGACCCAGCAAAAATAATCCCCTTCAGTAAACTCTGGGAGAGAACTATCTTCTGTATCAACAACACACACCCTTGGCTCAGTCTCCAGCGTATCAGCCCTGAGTTAGAGATCTGGCTTTTCTTTTCACCCCAGATATTTACAGTGTAAACCTTGGCTGATAGGGAGGGGCATGCAGCCTATGCCAAGAAACCTCAGGAAGGAACTCACACTGGGTCCCCACACAGTAATGCACACTGTTCTGGAATGGGAGTGGACTCTTCCATCCAAATGTTTTGTTGGCAGTGAGAGAAGAAAGGGATAGTTTCTGCAGTGAGATGGACATACAGAGGCCAAGTATTTCTCTCCAAACTCTGATTGTAGTCTGTCTGCTCTATCTAGCAGAGAAAAGGCCCAAGTTCTAGTTCAAGCTCCATCTTAACTTTTCTGTCTTCATAGTGAAAGAAGGGAACAGTGTTGGATGCCCCACCTCCCACTTCTAAATTTCAGCTGAACTGGAACCTCTAACTGATGACCCCCAACTGCTTCAGAGTTGGCATTCAATTTAAATAAATATGTATTGGTTGCCTAATGCTTCTTTGACTTAAAATTGGAGTTATCTTCTGCTATATGTCATATATACATTGACAAGTCAATATGTACCTACTATTTTACTCTGTCTTTTTCACTTAACATTATTCCATGTAAATATTTGCTTGTACTGGTAGAGTTCATGAAGTTGTCAAATTTGGTGACCATATTATAGCCAAGTGTATTAAAACTTGCAGTCTCCTTAGCCAAATCCCTACAATTAGTTGTTTGGATTGTTTCTATTTGTTGCTATAATAAATAGCAAATAATAAATAGCACCTTGTACAATTTGCTTTGGGAAATTTCCTCTTTTGGATATTTTTCTCTGGATGCAAATTCAATTTTAGAAAGGGGTTGGAGGGAGAGAGAGACAGAGGAAAGAAAGAATGAGAGCTCTCAACACAGACTAAGAAATCAAGAAAAGGAGATGAGTAGAGAACGTGTTCTCTTTTTTTCTTTAAAGAAATTTTCTTTTAACAAAACTTCAGAATGGTTCTAAGCAATAACACCCTGAAACCACCAACATTTTTTATAATATATTTTATTGGTTATGCCATTATAGTTGTCCCATTTCCCCCCCTTCATTCCCCTCCACCCTGCACACCCCCTCCCACCCACATTCCCCCCATTTAGTTCATGTCCATGTGTCGTAAGTTCTTTAGCTTCTACATTTCCCACACTACTCTTGCCCTCTCCCTGTCTATTTTCTCCCTACTGTCTATGCTACTTATTCT
>PVKM010022498.1:0-22034 GCA_004027735.1 Carollia perspicillata
AAGCTAAAGAACTTATGACACATGGACATGAACTAAAGAGGGGGAGTGTGGGTGGGAGGGGGTGTGCAGGGTGGAGGGGAATGAAGGGGGGAAATGGGAGAACTGTAATGGCATAATCAATAATATATATATATTTTTTAAAAAAGCCAAAGAAAGACATACTTGAAAACTATAAAATAGTAAAGCTACCACGTAATCGAAGTGTACAATCTGCTTGCTAAAAACACTAATGATAACATGTCAGAGGTGCATGAAAAGAGATCCCCTCTGTTGTTGGGAACCTGGTTTCGGAAGCTGTAACCCCCTCATGGCTAAGTCTGAGTGAGAGGCCTTGGGACCGTAAGCCACTAAGGAGACAAAGCTTATCTCCCTGGCAGGAGCACCACCTCTGCCCACTTCACCTACCCTCCCTGGCCCCCAGTGCATGACCGGTTAGCCAATGATGGGTAAGATTCCTCAAGGGAGGAACAATCTAAGACAGGTATGGTCATGAGGGAACCCTCAGGGAAGGACTTGGGAGGCTATAGAAAAAGGGGGTGATGGACCCTCACCCCTCGGCTTTGACATAGCCTGAGTCCTCATTCTGTCTGCAAGAAGTCTCCTAATCTCTTGGCTGCCTTACTTCCCCTGCCTGACTTAATGCCTTAAGCCTGAAACAATGCTGGAGGTAGGTGCGGCCCTGTTCTGGAAAGGGTGGGTTCCCTGGGGCGATCAGGCCTAAGAAAGAATGCATAAAATCCTATGAAACCTACTTTGCTAATACCCTCAATTTAAGTGATAAGGGTCTAAGCATGAAGTGAGTTTGTTTCCCCAAAGTTTTATGGCCCTTTAGCTATCTGACCCTGACTCAAAATAGGCCCTTGGAGTTCTTTGAATGTTATCTATTTGATCATTACTGCCTGGCAATGATTGATGAGCTTTCGATATATGCCCTGTATTCCTGTGCAAATTAAAGCCAATAAAAGCTTGTCAAGGTAAGAGTTGGAGCTCTCTCCCCTTGAGAGAGTGGCCATGACTCGCTAGTCCAGGTGAATTTGTCTCATCTCAGCCATGACACTGAGGACACTGTGAGCTGGAGTCTGCATCACTCTATGTATGTATAAAACCAGTAAAAGAACTATAAAACCTATTGAAAATACTTCTGCTGCTTTTTACAAAGTGCTTGGGCTCGCTTGAACTTAATGGAATCTCCTAATGTCCCTAAGAGGAAGAAGAGTCCTGTCATCTCCCTATTTTACAGCTACAGATACTAAATCCAGAGAGGACCCGAGACAAGTCACATGGGCACCAAGAGCTGCCTGAATCTCAGTTCACTTCCCTTCACCAAAAAAAAAAAAAACATTTTCTTCTTTTACTATAACAAGTGAATTCCCCTATCCCCTCACCCTGCTTTGCAAACATTGAAGTAAATGTTCCTTTTCCAGAGCTCCTTTTTGTTGTTTGTAGACTCTGACACCTTTTTTCATTCACAAATGAACAGCTTGTCCTCATATTAACCAGATGCATGGCCGCCTCTGGTTCATTGGAGTTGTAAGATGGGTAAGTGGATGGAAGAGCCCAGCATTTGGAGTGCTCATCACTGCTGGCCAGACATCGTTAAGAAAAGAGGAGCAGATTCTACTGGGGCCTCAGTGAGGAAGAGGCCCCGTGGATGGATGACCTGGGCCAGCCTCCTTGCTGAATGCTGAGCGGCACTGGCTGCTGCAGGGGGGCAATGGGGGGGGGGGGGGGGGGGGGGGGGGGGGGCGGGGGGCTGGAATTCTGCTGCTGAGGGCGCACCGAGTCGGCCCTTTCCCTGAGATGTTCAGCATTTAGATCAACGATTCTGGCAGTGCTCCTGTTACCCACCTGTCTCAGAATCATCTGAATGTTTATCAGAAATGCAGATTTCTGGACCTCATCCAGGACCCACTCATTTAGGATGAGATTTTGAGGGTAGGGACCAGGAACCTGCTAACGGTAGTCTCCCTTCATTGGAAATCACTGAGTTATTGTATCCTCAAACATGTAGAGTTCCCAGAATCCCCTAAAAAGACTGCACAAATCCACACTCCATGAACAATAACTCTGGTAGAGCTCGTGGCCACCAAAACCTCCAGCAATTTAACCTACAAAACACCGCAAGCCCTTGACAAAAAATAATCTATATGCCAGAAGTCTCCTAAGACAGAGATGCCAATTCTCGGCCTCAGCCCAAACCTAGGGAATTGGAAATTCTGGGGATGGAGTACCTTCTGGATGAATCTGAGGCAGGCTAAAATTAAAGGACTACTGCTCTACACCCGTGCTATTCAAACTTCAGGGTGCGTACGAATTACCTGGGGATCTCGTTAAAATGCAAATCATTTCAGTAGGTTTGGGAGCTAATGGTCTCCCAAGCGGTGTCGATGCTGCCGATTCACAGACCACTCTTTGAGTTGCAAAACTCTAGGTTATTTTTTATCTAATGTCATGAGGAAAATTTCCTATTTAAGAAAAAAAAAAAAAAGAAGAGTCGGAAGCGGGTCCCCAGGCCCGGGATGAAACGGTTGATTGATTAGCACGCTCCAGGCATCGAAAGCGAAACTGCTAAACGCATCGTTGGCTTTGAGCTTCGCACACTAAGGATGCGTTCGTACTGGTTGTCCCACGTGCCCTCCTCCACACCCCGGGGCATTAAGATCACAAACTTTTATGTGGCTGGGGAATGAGGCCCGAAATGGCTTTGCCAGGTTCCAACTCTGTCTTTGGCCTAACTTAACAAACGTCACCAGTCGCCAACAGGTGACTGTTCGTTTTTCCTGTGAAACTTTCCTCATGACGTTAGATAAATAAGCTAGAGCTCTGCTACTTGCAGAGTGGTCGGTGAGTAAACTGTGCTGAGTCACTCTGGTCAGGCATCTGGGGAGCCCTTACATCAGTCCCAGCCCCCGTGGCTGCCTCGATTTCCTCATTTTTCCAGTGATGGGTTGGGGGTCCCCGCCTACTCTCCAGTCCTTCGTATTTCCATGTGCTGTATTGCTTCTGGTGCCTGACAACTGCCCTCACCTGCCCCTTGCACTTGCCAGTTCAGCGACGCCATGGGCGTTCTGTTCCTCTGCGTCGGCCTCTTGGCAACATGTGTATGAATTCAGATGCTACATGGTTCTTGTGCTTGTACTTCTCACCTTTACCTTGGTAGCTTTTAAATTATTCAGCCTTGATGTTCCATCACGCTGAAATCACTGATTTGGAATATGGTCACATACAGGATTCGTTTGCTGGCTGTCAAGGGCTTACTAAGTAGCTCGTGTCTGCCGAGATAAGGTATGTATAAATTAGAGAGTGAGGATTTGCTTATAATAGGGACCTACCAGAATAATTGGTGCAATAAAGGCTCTGAATAGCTAGCAGGTTTATAGAATTTCTCTAGTGTAATTAGGAGAGGCATTGTTGTATAATGAAGAAAATTAATTAGAACTAAATGTTCAGGGAATGTGTGGTGAGGTAACCGAAGGCATAGTTGCAGCCTAATTGTTTTTTGGCAGCTGGAGGCATTTATACCCTTTCGGGGTGTTTCGTTAATGGATAGTTTAACATGCCCTACTGTTTGCTTTTCCTTAAACTACTCCCATTTTTAAAAAAAACATCGATCAAATGTTTAAGCCAAGTATATACCCCATTGGAAAAATGCCTCGCTTACCTGGTTGACTTGATCATAGTCTGTCAAACGGTCGCCTTTTGGAGGAAGTCCGTACTGAGGGTAAGTGGCGTGGCGTCCTGCGCCGCAGATTGGGAGCTCGACTGTGTGCTTGTAAAACACGAGCACCCAAACGTTTTCTAATCGCCTGTATCTGTCCTACCCTGCACCCAACGCTCAAGCAGTCTGCCTCGAGCTTTCTTTGGAACAAGGTAGAGTTTTTGAAAACACGTTCAATTTTAAAGTGAGACATTACTTATCCAGTTGATTATGTTTATAATATACTTAAAATTTTTATCTCAACCAGACATAGATTCAAGTCCTGCCTCCATCATTTACTGTGTGATCTTGGGGAAATTATTTTAAGTACCTAAAGCTTAGTTCCATGATCTACCGAGATAATAAGCCTGACATTATATGTAAAAATGAGACAAAATAAGTATATTTTATTCATTTAGGGCATTTTTTATTTCCGATGAGAGAAATCCAACATAAAATAACTTAAAAAGGGAAGTAACTTAATTACAATATTTCTCCAAAGGAATTAGAAAAATATTATATAGTTTCTGCATACCCTTCAACCAACTTCCCCAAATGTCAACAACTTGACTGCCATAAAGTTATTAAAAAAAGTAAATTAGTGTTGATAACATGCTTTAATCTGCAGACCGGATTCAAATTTTGGTAATTGTCTCTCTTCTGGTCCGGATGCCACATTGCATGCGGGCTTCCTGTCTCCTTAGCCTCCTCCAATCTGGGACAGTTCCTGTCTTCATTTTTCTTGACCTTAACAAGTGCGAACACTTCCGCCATGACTTAAACTGAGGTTATGCCTTTCAGGTAAGAAGACCCAGAAGTGGTGCCGCGTCCTTCTCAGCGAGTCATTGTCAGGGCACATGCATTAGCGTGGCTCATTGTTGGGATGTCAACTTCGATCCCGTGGTCAAGACAGTGTCCACTGCAAGGTTTCTCCACTGTACAGTTATCATCTTTTCCTTTGTTAATAACGAGCATGTTATGAGCTGACACTTTGAGACACAGTGAACACACTTTTCTTATCACACTTTCATTCACTCGTTAGCACCCGTTGATGATTAGTGCCTACAATTGCCACGGTGGGGTCTGACAAATGGTTTCGTTTCCACCATGCACGCTATATTTACTAACTGGAATTCTACTTTAAGGAAGAACTGCCCCATCTCGTGGATTTGTTTATTCAATTATGTATATGAGCATAGACTCAAATATATTTAGTCTATGGAATACATCATATTTTACCATGTATAATGGACACCTTTTCACCCCAATGTTTCAGTGAAAAAATAAGGATACACATTATCCATGGGCAGTAATAATTCTGTGACTGTGTTTTTAATTCTTTTATTTATGCTTATGCATTAGAAGTGTGACTCTAGAAAGCAATGATATCTGTATGCAAATTAATACCCTGGAATATGATAATCAGTTTTAGTTTTAAATATAAATAAATTAAGAATTGAATTAAAAAACTAAGATAAATTTTTTCCCCTAAAACTTTGGGCCAAAAACATGGGAGTGCATTATACATGGCAAAATATAGTCATCTATTTCTATTATTATCATTGCTAAAAGTGCCCCAGATTTGCCATTCGGAGATTCTTGAAGTTGGTAGTTTGCAAAAGATGTAGTTCTAAAAATATTAGTATGCTGGTGTAAATTTTTGTGTTTGATTCTTAGCACTCTAGATTTCCAGATCCTTTAGGCCAAGAGTTGTTCTTCATTCTTCATGCTATTCCCCACGTGCGTAGGAAATTACAGATAGTAGATACTCAATAAACAGTTGTAGATTCACAGACTCGTACTTACATATGGCCAGGTGAAGACATGGGTAGAGAGAGGAAGATTCGTGCAAATTGATGGTGAAAATAATATGAGGGGTCATTTGCAGTACTGGAACACAACAGCCTTTTCAGTCTTCTTACCGTGTGTAAACAATTGACAGCTGGCTGAGGCCTGTGCGCTCGCTATTGTGAGAAGTGTAACGGCAAAGATAAAACTTTTCCATTTCATCCCCGGAAATTGTATACCCCGTCATGCTTATCCTGTAACCCAGCCTTGCGCGCAGCCATCTGCAGTTATGTTTGCCGGTGGAAAATTAATAGCCCGTGTGGTTCCCTGAAAGGGTCCAGCTTGGACAAGGAACCTCCCACCAGAGCGTACAGTTGGCAACAGCTGGCCCTGTGGCCCGGAACTATGCCCACAGCCGCTGAAGCATTTGCCATGGGTCATTGCCATTCTTGGAGCACCACCCCAGCCCCCTAGCTCTCCATGGTATGACGCAAACCCACAAGCAGGTGGCTGCAGCTCCGCTCCATTTCTCCATTCAAAACATTTCCCGAAGATCATACTGATGAGCACACATACAGTGGAATACAGAAGTTCCACGTTAAAAGCCAGTACGCCCAAGAACATGTGACTTGTCACAACCTCAAAGAAGGTGCAGTCCTTGCCAAGGTGGTCTGAAGTGTCGAAGCCTTGTCAATGTGAAGTGTCAGGATGCCTGAAGTTAACTCGAGAGTGAGGGAACATGTTAGACCACATTCCTCATCAACACACAGACATCGGCTCATTTCATTGGCAGATGATGGAGGTGAGGAGGAGACAGTGAGGAAAAGGGTTAGCTAACATTTTCTATTTTCTTAAGTACCTACTGCGGCCATGAACTAATTTTATGGGGGTATGTCAGCTTTCTTCTCACAAGTACTCCTCCTATTTCACTGCAGAGGAAACTAAAGCTCAGAGAAGGTAGTCCACGCGCCCAAGGTGAAGCAGCTAGTGAGATGGCAGGATCTGCATTCAGGACTGCAGCTACCGGGCTTGAAGCTGATGCTCGCCCTGCACCCACTACCAGAGCCTGTGAGCAGCAGAGGGGAGTAGTGAGGGCTCTGGGCCACCCAAACCCTGACTCCACCCCTTACCAGCTGTAAGACAAACAACATGCTTATCACCCCCATCTCTCCATCTATAATTTGAGCACAAGAGTAACTGCCCAAGAGGGTTATTTTGAGCATAGATGGTTACCCAAGGCAGGCACCTAGAAATGCACCTCAGCGTTGTCATGTCAAATGCTGACTCTGGAGAACGTAAGGACGCACCGGCGTCGATGAGAGTTAGAAAGGCATGTGGTCAGGTTGTTAATCCGAGAGAGGTCGATCAAAGTAAGAGAAATAATGGCGAGGCTCTGGTGTGTGGACCTGTGGGTGGCAGTGGGGACAAGCTCACCAAGAGTGAACACGGACCCACAACAATGGAATAGAACGTGAAGACGCAGGTAGAAATCGGAGGTGCCCTGCAGCAGGGGAGAGCCCGATGCTTGCTTTCCATGGGCTTTGTTCTGGTTCCCTATTCTTTAAACAGAAAAGACATCACTGCACTGAACCATCTCAAAAGGAATTGTGTAAAAAGCAAAGTCTACACAACTTGAACTCCTCGGAGGGACTGAGTTTACCTTCCTCCGCTCAGGCAAAAGGCTTCTGGAAACAAAGCACCAACTTTGATTTCTAAATGAGCATCGGTCCCTGTGGTTCAGTTCCTTGAAGCTTCCGGCAGCACAGAACCTAACGGTTCATTCTCCACAGCTGGGTTCTGAGCCCGCGGCTCCTGGTGACTTTTCAGAGGGCTTCATGATTGGTTTGCTTCTATGGGATTTGGATCAAGATGAAAAATGAGCCCAAGGTTATTTGGAAACAGTTCATATTTAAGAGACCTTCAAACCCTTCACAAATAAGTGGCCTATAAATATTGTATAACCCTAGAATAACTTCCACATGCTCATGTTTATCGCAGGGGAAAAAGTCAGCAATGGGTACATCCATACTTCAGAAGTTTGGGTAAATTTTATTTTATTGAGGATAAAATAGCTTGGAAGAGTTGAAATCACTTTACTCAGAAGGGAATAGCAGTTCATGCATGAGGGAGGGAAACTGGATTTGGATTTCCCAGCATTGTGATGAAAACACTCTATCTAAATGACACCTATTTGTGACTGAGCGTCCCCAGCCACCAGCACTCAAACCATGGTCTCCCGTCTCCACCAACTCATTATGGTTGTTCTTGGCGCTTGCGTTGTTCTGTGCTCACTGGGGTGGGGTTATGCAGACTGAAGATCATCTATGTTTTAATTTCTAAGGAAGAAACTGAATGTAACTGTCTCTCGAACACTTAACTAAAAGGTCTTTTCAGTCACGGTCAGTCACCATCCTCCTGTGGCCCTGGGCCCTTTGGGCCTGCCCGACCCACACGGCTGAGCCGAATCGGCCATGTTTCCGCTACAGACCTGCTGGCTCACAAAAATCAGCCTTTACATAAAAAAGCAGCTTGTGATGCACTCTGAAGAGCCCAGACAGAAATGGAATAAACAATGTTTTGAATTACATTTTGGACGTTTAAAAATGCTCTGGGCTCAATTTCATAAAGCATTTGCATTTGTAATGGGAAAAAAAGACATCTCCGAGCTTCCAGTCTCAGGTTAGCAGACTCTTCTAGGTTGTAAATTTTTGCAGGAGCAATTACAAACTGCACACAGACTCATTATTTCTCGAGCGCTTTATCGGGACATTTCCCCATACGTCTAATTTGTCCTGTCTGAAATGTAACTTCACATAAGGGGTTTTCTTAATTGCTTTTGAAGCCCTTCCAAGATAATCAACTGCTTTCTGGAGCATGACAAAGGACAGTAGACAATAGGGCCAGTCTTGTCTTAGGATCACACTGAAGTTTTGGGGTACGAGACAGCACAAAGGCAACATTTGCCTTGTAAACTATTCAGCACCTTCTTTTTTAATTTAGTTTCCATTTTTAACTGTCCCACTGTGCTGGCTGTCACTTTGGAGGTAGACGCAGTCAATATTTACAAAAGAACAAAATACAGTCTTTGCTATTGTTAAGAATCTTAACCAAAGATTAAACGAAGACAAAGTAAAAATAAAAGAACCAGATTTGGGGAGAAGTAAAACTGTCAAAGGCTGGTTTTGTTTCTGTTATCCTGATTTAACAAATTTAAGCAAATGATGGGACACATTCATTTAAAAACGTTTTTACCTTGTCCTGGCTGGTGTGGCTCAGTGGATTGAGTGCCAGCCTGCAAACTACAGGGTCGCTGGTTCGATTCCCAGTCAGGGAAAATGCCTGGATTGTGGGCCAGGTCCCCAGTAGGGGGGGTGCATGAGAGGCAACCACACATTGATGTTTCTCTCCCTGTCCCCTCTCTAAATTAAGTAAATACATTCTTTAAAATTTTTTTTTTACCTTAAGTTTTCAAGCTGCCAATTCTAAATTATTTCCTTTTTTAGTTACAGAACTGCATCTAATTTACATGGCAGACAGGATGATGGCCACCTGCAGATGTCCACAACCTGAACCCCAGAACCTTACATGGAAAATCAGACTTGTAGATGTGATTTAAGGTTACTGACCTTCAGAAGGGGAGATTATTTCGGACTCTCTGGGATACCCAATTTAATCCCATGCTTCCTTAAAACTGGAGCTTTTCCAACTGTGGTCAGAGAGAGATGAGGCAGGAGGGTTGGGGAGATTCAACATGAGGGCTCAGACCCACTCGAGCTGGCTTTGAAGATGAAGGAAGAACGTGGTGACTTGCAGAAGTTGGGCACAGCCCTCAACTTATAACCATCAAGAAGATGGGGACCTTGTTCCCACAGATGCAAAGAACTGAATTCTACCAACCCAAATGAGCAGGAAATGTTTTTTTTTAAATATTTTATTTATTTATCTTTAGAGAGGAAGGGAAGGAGAGAGAGAGAAATGTCAACGTGTGGTTGCCTCTCGTGCATCCCCTCCTGGGAACTGGCCTGCAACCCAGGCATGTGCCCTGACTGGGAATCGAACCGCGATCGTTTGGTTCACAGCCCATGCTCAATCCACTGAGCTACACCAGCCAGGGCAGGAAATGTATTCTTAGTGTCTCCAGAAAGGCATGCAGCCTGAAGACACCTTGGTTTCAGCCCAGGGATCCAAGCGTCAGGCATTTCACTGACAGAGTGTAGACCATACACCCGAATTGCTTAAGCCACCGCGCTGCTGGGGATTTGTTAACGCCTCGCAGAAAACGAATCCACTACAGCAAATCACCCTGTTGTGGCACCTAGATCATCCTTAATACGCCCAAATGCAAGACATTTAATATTAATTTTCTTACCACTTAATATTTAGTCAGCACCACCCTGGGCACAGGACATTCAAATACTGCTTGCGAAATCGAAGTAAATTACCTCTCACGAATGAGAAATAGAAAAATTCCCACATCAGTAACTTAAGATCACTGACTGGGACACAGGGGTGAAGGATAAACATTAGCTGTCTCTTCGATCAACAATTGTTGATATACCACGCTGACCCCCAATCACCTCCCAAGAGCTGCTTGCTCTTGGCGGAATCAGAGAACTGAATGTTCTTAATTTTAAAGCTTAACCTTGGCAGTCTGTACGAAGTCCCCAGGAGCTCCAGAAATATTTAAACCTTGGTAACTAAAAGACACTCCAAAAGAGAAGGAACCATGCCTAATAACCGTGTCACTTTTTCCAGGTGAAATCCAGGCTGTATTGATAGCCAAAAATAAAAGTTAATTCGGTGCTTCATTTGCATTAAATGATGACCTTCTCTAAGCCCCCAATTTTGGTTAGCTGGTTTTCCTAAAGGCATAATGGCAAAGAACAGCAATTCACGCTGGCCAGATCACAGAAACCGACCGCTAAGGAAGATGTCCAACGAAAGGAAACAGTGTTCAGCTCATAAACTGAGTCAGGAAGAGATTCAGGACGCAAGCCTACAAAAACCCAAGTAAGAAAGAAGTTCCATTTTAAGATGGTAGATAAAGGGGAGGGAGGGGGGAGCATTGAGGGGTGGTATGGGATGGGAGTAAAAGACAGAAAACTACTGAAAAACAATAAAAAAAAAAAAGATGGTAGATAACATGTAAATATCATTTCCTCCCAAAACGCCAGTGAAAAATGTATTTTTTAAAGTAAGAAAATAAAAAGGCATAAAATCACATGAATAGGGAGAACGGGAAAGAAGACCACAGTAACAAAATCTGGAAAGCTGGAAAGAAAAGGGCACTAATGGTAAATAAGCTAACCAACCCCCAAAAGCTGAACTGTGGCCAATGGTTGGAAGCATTGAGAACCAGAGTAACTTTCTCTGAAAATCCCGAAAAGGCTCAGACCACACACTTCCGAGGCCTGGATGAAAGGGAAGGGAGAGTACGGAGAAATGAGTGACATTAGATTCCCAGACCCCTCCCCAAACCGCCAGATTGCGGGGTTTCTATCCTTTGGTGAGACTACCATATCTCTGGATTGGAAAGAGGGGGTGGGTGACATGTCAGGATGGGGGTGAAGGTACGGCAGTGACAACAGGAAGAATAAGTGGACATGTGAAGGCTGAGTGCTGATTACAGGACCTGTGAACTGTGTGGGAACTCTAGCACAGGGATCCCAAATCACTTACCCTGGTCTGGGGCCTAGGTCTCTACTGGATGAACTGCACGCTCTTATGTATATGTTATTATATAATAACATAATATTGAAGACAAACTTGGTTCTAGCAATGGCTCTCTCCATCACTAATTATGGAATCTCTATTGTAGTACCAAGTAAGACACACACCCCCCAAGACCTACCCATGGGCACTTGTTTTAAGTGCAATGCTACATTTGCTAGTTATCTGTGCTTCAGGCTTTGCACAGCAGACTGGTGAGACAGGTGGTATTCTTCCCACGTGACCTTAAAAACCCAAGACTCAAAGACTCACCCAAGACTCAAAGAAAAACACAACTTGCTAGGAGCAAGTGGCTGAATCACATTCAAATCCAGACTGGATTTGTTTCACTATACCAAACACTGCCTCTCAAGTCAGAACATTCTCTCGCCTCACCTATACAGTTTGCTGCTAACGACAGGATTTGGCCCACAGTCACCGACCTTGGAGCCATGGCCCAGGGAGGGGAGGGGAGGAGGGGGCACCTGGCATGATTCCAAGCATGCTATTTATCGATGACGTGAACAAATGAGTCAAGGAGCTGCAGATACGGAAAGAGGGAAGCTAAACTAGGCCCTGGGGAGCCAGACCAGAATTAAAGGTATCAGTGTGAATTCACGGTGTCTTATGCAAAGATGCCATAATGGGAAAGAACAGCATTTCTTATGCCAAAAATGTCAAGACCGTGAGAGAACAGCATGTCCAAGACCGCGAGAGAACAGAAAGAACAGCATGTCTTATGCCAAAAATGTCAAGACCGCGAGAGACCGAGGAACTGCTCCTGCCGGAAGCTGAAGCGTGATGACTGACAACCGCCACACGTGATGCTGGCCCGGACAGACTTCGGAAGGACACCACTGGGCTAGCAGGGTCTGTGGATTAGATAATCATCGGTATCAATGATGGTAACGTCCTGATTTTGACTGTTATGGCACGGGGTTATGTGGAAGTGCATTCTTATTTTTCGAAAACACAGTAAGCTTATATACTATAAAGCGGTGATTTGGCATCACGGCTGCAAAACACTGTTAAATGGTTTGGGAGAGAACATACACCCTATTGAGCGTGCATATACAAGAGAAAGAAAATGACAAATGTGGCTAAATGTTGACAACTGGAAAATCGGGGAGAGGAATATAGGCATTCTCTACACTATTACGGCCATTTTTCTGCAACACTGAAATGTCCAAATGAATTATAAAAATAACATGGACTTTCTAATACAAACAAATCCCAAGGCATTTAAACAAGAAAAGAGTGTAAAAAAATGAGCACTACGCTGCTGTGTGTGTAAGCAAAGGGATGGCTGAGCGCGCGCGCGCGCACACACACACACACACACACACACGCTGAGACTGTCTCACATATGCCGTGTGCATGCAGAAACACATACCACAGTCTGACCCATGCTGGTTTCTTCCTCAGCTGGAAAAATCAGTGGCTACAGAAGGATGAGAAAGGTTTTAACTTTGAAAATCTGAATTTTGTACTACTTGAAGTAACAAGCAAACCCAGAATGTTTCAAATATATGAGCCAGGCTGGCTACCTTAGAAGTACCTGGCAACATTTAAACCTAAATTAATAACCACCGATTCCAGAAATTCTATTTCTGTGGGTCCCGGGTAGGGCTCAGGAACTGAGGTTAATACTTCCCTATTCATAAAACATACTGTGGTTTGGGAATTGCTGCTTTAACCAACATCACCCAAATCTGATCTCCTCCAAACCCCCAATTCTAGATAAATTAGGACTTTCTGTCCAATGAGAGAATAAGATCATAATCCAGGGAAAGAATAAATACCCCACAAGTAAAATCAGAAAATGTGAAACCAGGATCTGCACTGACCTCCGAATAGAAGACAAGTCATATAAGCCGTCTACCTTTTCCACTTCCTTCCTAAGGACCAAAGAGATTGAGGTAAGGTCACCTGACTATTACCGGGTATAGGTAGTAATTCAGATATTCAGCAACCTTCAGAGGGAACACTGTGTAAGTATGTAACAAGATTACACTTATTTTTGTTAAAAAAACAACCAAATGATACAAGTAGATACAATATCTGTAATATTCTAGATCTCAAGTGGTAGGTTCATCCCGTTCTTTTTATGTTTTATGTCTCAATATAGTCAACTATATTCTCTTGTATGCATCCAATACTACATGATAAAAACGTAATTTTTAAAAATGAAAGCAACAAAATAACACTTGGTTTAGATGGCTGGTTCTTACATTTAAAAAAAGTAAAATACAAGAAAACTAAGCTTTATCATGCCAACAGTACATATTTATTATTACTTGTGAATGATCCAAAGACTTACAACCACACGTATGAAATATTAGTGACATGGAGTGAAAAGGAAAGTTTCATGTATATTTAAAAATCACAGACACACACTTTCTCAAGTGTTCACCATACGCTGCTACAAAAGCAGGAGGCGTTGAGCGGCAGGAGCTCCAATAAACGTAACGTGGAAATATCTCAAGCATAAAAACTGTACTTAAGTTGCAAAAATAAAGTTTCTTTCTTCAAACATTTTGATCTGGGCTCAAGCAAAGCAAACAATGAACAACAATGGTTTTCACACTATTTAACACTTTAAAACAGAAAAGGGTCAAAGTTGCGACAGTCCTGAAACTGTAGAGGTTAGAGGAATGAAGGATGCATTTCACTCCCTCCCTCTGAAAAGAAGTCTACAGCAGATCTGTTTCACCCTGGCTTCAAATACTGGAGAATCATCAGACTATACTCAAACAGCAAGTCAAGCCAGAACAAACAAAATGGGAAAAAAAAACAAAATCATTACTTCGAACAAGGCATTGTTGACCTTAGTTTCTTTACATAATTTCACTAGTGCAAGAACATCATTTACCTGAAAGGTCGTAAGTCACAATTAAAGAGCACTCATACAAAACTATTTCCTTTTTCTCTTTAAAAAGTGCCACGTACTTCTATCATAAAAAAAAAAAAAGAAGACAACACACACACTAGTGAAAGACCGTCTGTCTCCATCTCTTATCAATGAGGAAAGGCCAGAGCGATTCTTTGATTCCAATTCGAAACAGAGTTCTCTGGCCAATGCCCAAGGTCTCCAACTTGGAGCAGTCGAGCTGAGCGTTTCTTGGACGCTGTGCTCCTAAGACAGGACTGTCAGTTATCTGTACAGACAAACAAAAACAAAAAATTAAACTAAGTGAAAGGCTACATGTTGAGGTTTTTGTATTCTCGACCTCATTCTGCCCCCAGCACAAGACATCTGATTTGATCCCTGGAAAAATTTTGTGTTAAAAAGGCTGCCACAATCAAGATAATACTTTTTCCATAAACATCACCAATACTGATGGGCTTCTTTATACTTAACAATTTTGAAAAAGGTAACAATATAAACTGCCAACATACAAGTGAAGGTCACTGCGATTAATACTGGAAAATCAAGTCACCAATACTTGCCAAGCGACAAGGAAATGTCATCAACAACACCCACTACAGCGACGGCTCTGGACTTTGGAAAAGTGAGGTTTCAAATGCCATGTACTTACCGGTCGTAAGTGACTGATGGGGAGGTTGAAGGCGTCTGCAATCGCACAGGCCATTTCATACTTCGTCATCTGCTCATTGCCAGACCAGTGAAAAGTTCCCTTAATTGACGGGTCCTGACGAGGACACAAAAATTCAAAATAGCTTCAATTTTTTGAGTTGAGTAGAATGGTAGGTTTGATAAGGTAATTTAAAGACCCAGCAATTAAAATGCATCTCTCCTTTCTAAAATGTTCTCCACAGGACATTTAAAATCAAACCCCTATAAATATTCCCAGCTAACATGAGAAGCAATTTCTAGAATTTAGCCTTGAGAATTAAAAAAAAAAAAAAAACACATAAATGAATCTGTTTTATTTAGCAGGAATTCCAAAATGATTAGATTTTTTTTCAATCCTCACCTGAGGACATGCTTGATTTTGAGAGAGGGGATAGGGGTGGGGGAGAGAGGGAGGGAGGGAAGAGAGAGACAGAGAGACAGACAGACAGACAGACAGAGAGTTCAATGTAAGAGACAAACATTGATTGGTTGCCTCTCATATACACCCTGACTAGGGACTGAACCTGCAACCTAGATATGTGCCCTGACTGGGAATCAAACCCATGACTTCTTGGTTTATGGAATGATGCTCCACCAAGTGAGCCACACCAGCCAGGGTGACTACAGATTTTTCTGGACACACAGCCCAATTTAAGGAGTATTTGTAATTATCCTAAAAAGCTAGAAACAAAACTTAATAGAACCATTTTTCAAGATGAGCTAATTAGTCAAAACATCCTTAAATATTGCCATAATACATATTTAAGATACATATAAATTTTATGTATTAAAAACTATATTCATACCATTAGTATATTCTAAAATAAATCCGTCTTATGTTTTTAGGGACAGTCTCTTTAGCTCCAACATTCTCAAATGTTTAAAATTAGCTATTCAAATATCTACAAAAATACAAATTATTTTTTACAGTGGCCAAAATTGTACATTCCCATGTAGGTTCCTCTTTGACATTACATAGATCTTCAAGTACAGCAACTTCTTAAAAGACACTAGAACGCTGACTGGATGGAGCCTCACCCTGTGCACCAGAAGTCTCCAAATTCCACTCCCTGCCAGGGCACACGCCTGGGGCGCAGGTTCAACACCTGTTCAGTGCGTGTACGGAGACAACCAACTGATGTTTCTCACACTGATGTGTCTCTAGCTCTTTCCTTCCTGTCTCTATAAAATCAATAAATATATCCTCAGGTGAGGATAAAAAAAAAAAAAGACGTCACTAGGCGATTACTAGAAAAATACAAGTTTCCAGTAGAAGAATGACAGACAGGGTCTGTAATATTTGAGAAAGTAACACAAGGGTAGGATATTTTTATTATTCATAAATACAGCCTACTATCTGTAAACTACTTTTGCTTGGTCTCCTTGTAGTTTTAAAAGAAGCACATTATAACGCACAGCATAGGAAACAGTCAAAATACTGTAAAAACTATGTATGGTGCCAGTTGGGTACTGGAAATACCGGGGGAACACTTTGTAAAGTATATGATTTTCTAACCACTACCTTGTACACCTGAAACTAATACAAAAATAGATCTGAATGTAAACTGTTCATTGAAAATAATAAAGCAATTTAAAATAAGAATAAAGCTCTTTAACTTTCACTCATTATCAGGATTTTTACTGAGATGCAAGACAGAAAAATCTTCCTCCCAAAGCTGCTCACCAGCATTCTCTTCTCGGCCAGCTGACGGCACACGGTGGCTACGTCTTTGACGTGAGTGGGGAACCTCTGCTGCCAGTGGTCCATGTTCGCCGACTTGTTGCTGAACTGCACTTTATCAAACATAACCGTCACAGCACTTTCTTCAAGCTTTTCAACTTCTCCATACAGAACCGGGATTCTCAAAACAGCAGCCCCTACAGATGAAGAAAAGCAGGTAACACCCAAAAGCAGACTGGTTTGGAAGTGTTGATGTAAGACACAAGTATGTGGATACTGTTGAAACGATATCATAAAATACTTGCAACAGACGAAAATGACAGAGCTCACCTGTAATGCCCATTTAACAAATGTGATCCTAAATGTTTTTAAATGTTCTTTCATTTGGGTTATTTTTACATGTGATTTATTCATTATTATGATCATTAAAAATAAAACTGGATTATGAACTAAATGCAATTAGTGATCCTTGACTGGATCCTAGGTTAAAAGAATAAAATGCAATAAAGGACATTATTGGGACAGTTGGGAAAATTCCTACACAGAGTGTAAATTATATTACAGTAATGTTTGATTTCCTGACTGTGATAACTGCACTGTAATTATATAAAGAACATCCTTGTTAGAAGATACACAGCACATTATATATTTTTTAAGATTTTATTTATTTATTTTTAGAGGGGAAGGGAAGGAGAGAGGGAGAAATATCAATGTATGGTTGCCTCTCCTGCATCCCTGGCTGGGAACTGGCCTGCAGCCTGGGCATGTGCCCTGACTGGGAATTGAACCACGATCCTTTGGTTCGCAGGCCCGAGCTCAATCCACTGAGCTACACCAGCCAGCGCCACAGCACGTTATTTTGAGGTAAAATTCTACTAATTCTTCATGAGTATAGAAAAACAAACTGTATGTACAAAATACATATGGCAAAACATTAACAGTAGGTGAAATCTATATAAAGGATTTGTGAATATTCAACCACATAACTCCTGAAACCACTGATTAAAGAATTATGAGCTATTTAGATTTTACATTGGTCCCTAATGAGGGGTTACAACAGGCTAGATAATTGACACTTTAATTGAAAATCAAACACTTTAACTTATTGGACAATCATTATGGATATACATTCAAGGATAATTTCTGCAAGATAATTTATAATACAAAAACCCCTGAAAAATGAAATGTGTACTGCAGCACCTACACTAGGGGACGTTCCTCAAAGACACAGCACGGTCCAAGGAGAGCAGTTTAGTGCAGGGGACTGCCAAACCGAGTACTATGGAGCCGCTGATAGGAAAGTGATATCCAAGTGATGTTTCCACTTGTACTGAATTGTAATTTCAGGGGTGGGGGCTGGGGGGGACAGGAGGGGACATAGGCAACAAAATGACAATCAATTGCTTTAAAACGTTAATAGAAAGTGCTTTCATACATAACCACATTTGGTGCTTCTTTCTGAGGTAGCACTGTAAGAGAACTTACACACTTTACAATTTTAAATTAAAAAAATGTTTTTTCCAGTAGAGTATATATGTACCTTTTATGATCAGCACATATATGTGTATATATACATGTAGATACAAACATGCAAAGGAGAAAAGAAAAATCACACAAATACCAGAATGTCCCAATCTAAGAGAAATGAGTGACCTATTTTTTGAAATTTGATCACAAACATTTGTACTATATAATTTGTTTTCTATAAATAATGATATTTACATATGCGATGATAGTGGGAACTATCTAGAAGGATTCACAAATTCAAGACTTCTAAAATTCTAACTTTTTTATAAGCTAATTTCTCTAATGATTTGTTCTTTCACTTTTTTTTTTAAACTAATCACACACACACACATGCACCCCATAAGCAAAAAGGAATCCTCAAAGCAAAAGATTTTGTCTTACCTAAATTGTTCTCCAGGACGGCCTTTTCTCCTTCTAATTTTGTTTTGCCATACAGGTTTAAGGGACATGGTATGTCTTCCTCTCTGTATGGAGGATTTGTTCCATCAAATACATAATCTGAGCTAATATAGATTAGAAATGCTCCAATTGCAGCTACAAAAAAAGAAACAACAATAATCTATTAAATTAATACATGACATTTACTCTTTACTGGATTTTGTAACGGCTTATGCATCATACACAGAAACAAGTCTCTTACGAGCAATCTACAAAACTTTAATGTTTACGAACCCCACAATCATTTAGTATTTCATGAAGAGTCAATGAATTCGTCATCACCTGCTTCCTTTGCTAAATTCCCAGAAGCATCCACGTTCAGCTGGGCGGCAGCATCGGGCTGACTTTCCACGACATCTGGCCTTCTCTCTGCTGCACAGTGTACTATCACGTGGGGCTGGAAGTTAAGCAGTGATTTTTAACACAAAAAAATAAACGAACTACAGGCTTCCAACAGTAAAGTAATTCACAGAGAAAAACGTTAGGTCAACATTCTTTCAACTAAACAAGCATTGTACTTGGTCACGCTTCCCTTTTTCAAGATTCAAACTTCCTTAAAAATACATGCAGGATCTGAAAAGGAAAAGAGCAATTTAGTAATCCTCAGGCAAAACCAGACAACCCCGTGCCAACAACTGTGTTTTCAAACCAAAATAAGCTTCATGGGGAAAAAGAGCTCTCATTTGTGTGATTAATACAACCTACATATTAATAAATCTATTAAAGGGAGAGGAATATCAATTGCAAATCAAATTCATATATTCAAGAATCTTAGGTCATTCATTGAAAGAAAATCAACTATCCCAAAAATTATATTCCCAGACGAGCATGGAGTATACCACCTATACGCTAAGCACTGTGCAAGGAACAAGGACTTCACGGACTCAGTGGAAAAGACAGCTATGCAGAGGAACTGTTTCAGCATCAGTTGACAAACGTCGAGAGAGAGGAATGGACAGGGTCCTTGGCAGAGAAGGGGCACCTGCTTCCCAGAGGAACTGAGCCAGAGCTAAGATTTGGGAAGACCCCAGACAGGCAGGACCCTGCCCACATACCCAATCTCCTCCTTCTCAACAACCGAGGAAGCAGGATCTTAGCTGTTTTCAAATCTTAGTGTGCACAGTCTGGGGTGCTTATGAAATGCAGAGTCCTGGGTCCCATAACCAACTCACTCAATTAAAATCTCTGGGAAAGAGGCCTAGGACCAAGTTTCCCAAAAGATTTTGACATTGGTGTCACTTGGTCCCTATGTTTAGAAAAAACTTAAACTCTCAATTTGATTAGAGGTGAACAGATGCTTATTTTTTCTATAACTTTACTGTGGCCATGGCTGTAAGTTATTTAACCTCTCTGAGCCTTTGTCATCTCTAAAACGAAAAAACTGTCTATTCTGCAGTGTTGTAAGGTTTACAGATAATATTTTAAAAATAGCTACATAGAAAGTGATATTTAGAAGAGTACTACAGAAACACAAACTTTTTATAAAATGCTTCACGCTATGACTTTTGTCAACCTATGTCTGAAGATAATCATTTTAAGGATTGCGTATACTCTGCTAAAGAGAAAAAAAGTGTACTTTACACTTGTCATGTATTAGGTTATTAAAGCCTAAGTACAGCAACTTCCTTGAGAGAAGGAACATTTTCTACATCACCCAGATGATTCTTGATTTGGTTGACATGTTAAAATAAGCAGACTGCACCATACCTGAAAATCATAAATGATGTGATGAACGGCATCAGAATCCAACAGATTAACATGTTCAAATTTGGGTCTTGCTCTTCTAAAACCACAGCCAACGGCATGCCAGTTACTCTGCTGAAATTCTTTGTATACGGCTCTGCCAAGAAGCCCAGTGGCACCAGTGATCAGAACCCGTCTATTGGGGATGTTAACTTCCTCCTAAAAAGGCGAAAGGGGAAGAAAAAGAATTATTTACTTTAAAATATTCCCTCAACAAAATTAGTCAACATCATCATTCACTGAATACTTCAAGTCTAAGTAGTTTTCTTCATGTCCCATAACTATTAGCCAAATTTTATGTTAGAACAAAGATCAAACTGCATTGATAACTATATCACTTAAGAAAAGTTTTAACAATCTTACCCAAGGCAAAAAAACAAACAAAACCCTAAGATGATACTGCAAGGAATTAGCAAGTCATCAAGTCATCAAGTCATAAAGACTGATTTCCTATTTATGATCACGATGTCCAAATAAGTAACAGCAACTTAAATTACATTGTTCAGTTTATAAAATTCACAATTTTCACAATTAAGTTTGTGCTTATTTTATGCTCTGATTAAATATTTGAGCTATATTCCACCATGTTTACAAGTTGACATTTTTGGTTTCCAGTTTTTAATCCAAAGTTTTCTTTCAAAACTCACTGATTTATATTTTGATAGGTCCAAGTGAAGAGAATTCACACTTCACAGGAATTTATATGAAGGAAAAATAAATTTGATCCTTATGGCACTAATATTCTTTCTAAGTTTAACCAAACTGATAAATGTTTCTGAATTAAAATTCTCAATTTTCACAGGCCAGCTAAACTAGTAATTACAGATATGGAGGATAAGAGAGAAGGAACGACTACAATATTCTAAACTGATGTGTCATGATTATGAAAAGGAAAAAATTCCTTACACATTAAAATTAAAAAGGAACCACTATTTAGGAAATAAAACCTAGACAGGGTTTCCTCTTAAAATCGCGAATTATTCAGCCAACATTTACTATTAAAAAAACAACAGGAGTTTTATTAAGTTTTACCATCTTGAACTTTTTATTTCAAAGTGTTGTTGCAGTCACCTAAAGCTGAGTTGTGAAAACTATTCCTACAAAGACTTTTGCTTAGCTCTTAGTTCACCTGAATAACTTAGCAGACTATACATTTTTTTAAAAAAGAAAAGGCCACCAAAATCGAGTATTTCTATCAAAGGAAAAACCTGAAACGAAAGGGCTGAGACAGTATAAAGGTAAATTTTTAAAGGTACTTTTTTTTCTTTAGGTCAACCAATTTTCAAGACGTTTTAAAAGTGGAATGAAAATTCATCTAGGCTTTCTGTTGCGAAACTTAGCTTGAAGTCAACTGAGCTATGAAAATAAGGATTTCAGCCAGCAAAATATTTTTCTTTAAATTTTGGCAAGAAAATACCTCTACAAAGTGAGGAACCTTTAGTCCAGAGATGTGAAAGGTTTTGCCCACAATAAAAGGGTAAAAGGTTAAGACCAGAACTTGGGTCCTCTTGCTTCTGAGGTCCAGCCAAAATGCATTCTGAGTTTTGCTTCAATCCTTTGAACTTATACTTGGTGTCATGATGATTAAATTTTATCTGCTCTGCCAAGAACTGTGCCATTGAGGAGTTAGTCCATCTCTACTGATCTAACTCACGGGTAACGCGAGAGACATTAGGGTGACTGAGATTCTTCCAGCTTTACAATCCTCCAATTCTAACATTTTCAATATTAGGCATATAAGTCACTTTTACTCTTTTCACCTAGTCTCTCCAGAGACAAAATGAGCACTCTCTGTCACCAGTATAGGGGCCAAAACAAGATTTTTCCACTTGGATGGTAAGTTTATTTGCTGGCAAATAAAATATGCATCGCTC
>PVKM010022499.1:0-21789 GCA_004027735.1 Carollia perspicillata
AAACAACAAGACAAACAAGCAAGCAAAATATAACCAAAGACATTGAAATAGAAAACAGGTTGAGAGTAACCAGAGGGGAGAGGGGAGGGAATTTCAGGGGAAAGGGGGAAGTGGTCACAGGAACAAATATAAAGGACACATGGACAAAAAACTAAGGGGGGTGGAAATGGGAGGGAAGTGGGGAGCACTGGGGGTGTGGAATGGGATGAGAGTAAAAGACAGAAAACTCTACTTGAACAGCAACTAAAATAAAAAAAATAAAATATAAATGGACAACTGTAACAGCATAATCAATAAAATATATAAAAATAAAAATTTAATTAAAATTAAAAAATAAAAGAGCAGTTGAAAAAATATTTAAGATCTAAATGTTTAAATATCTTTAATATTTCAGAAAAATTAATTACTTTTAAGATTATTCAGATATATTTATATGACCAATGGGCACAATATTTTTCTGTGTGAATGCTGAATAAAAGTTCAAAATGATATACAGCAATATCACTTCTCTATTAAATACAGCAAAAGATATATATTTAAGGAAAATATATAAAAGATACCCAGCTATTGTCTAACACATATTAAATATATAACTATTTGAAGTGAATATTTTGACCCTTAGGAATCTGTAGTTGAAAGAAATAATTCTGAACAAAAAGCTTTAATGACATTCATTAATTTTCCAGTACTATGTTTATATTAATTTTCTGGTGATTAAGAATAGGTCTACTAAGATAAATATTTTAATTTTATATTTTAATCAAAGATTATAAATATATAATCCCTTCTTTATTTCCTCCTACCATCTACCATTAATAGAATAACAGTAATATATCTTTGTGGTAAAGGAAGAAAAATACTTTGGTTAGACAAAAAGAAATCTTTATAACAACTAAAAATATTTAAAAACAACATTTAGCCGCCAAATGCCAGTTAAATAAAAATAAGAAAACATTTTGAGAGACTGTAACTTTAGAGACTTCTGTGAACCATTCAATCTAAAGGTTGAATAAAATCTTAGAGATTTAATATTATCACACGTTCACACAAACACCCACACATACACACAAACATCCACAACTATCAGTGAGCCATAGGACTGCATTTCAAATTCTCCTTCTATTTTTATACATTTTTCTAACATCTATGTGTTAGAGGTTCCCATACATTAATTTATTCAAAAATATTTACTGTCTACTATCGTGAGCTGACATATAACTCATCATTCAAACTAAGACTTGTGAGAGCACTAGAGGGTAATATTAACAGTCATGTCAGTAAGTGGGCAAAGAATAGGACTATCCTGGGCAAATGAGGAATGTGGAAGAATATGCTACACACAAGTCAGATGTGGTTTCTGCTCCTGTGCACCACACAACCCAGTGGGCAAGTCAGATCCAAAAGAGATAATAACATTTTAAAAATACACATTGTGCCAAGTACCAAAAAGATAAACATAGTGCTGGGCTGTGGAACAGGGTGGAGCATGTAAGAAGAGCTACCATGATCAGATCAGTCTGTGGAGGTAAGGTTTAAATTGAGATAGGATGAATGAAAAAATGATTGACCGAGGAAAGCAGAGGGTTAGGATAAATTCAGAGAAAACTGTTGCAAACAATCTTTCCATGCAGAGAACATTATATATGCCAAAGTCTGAGGTAAAAGAGCTTGAAAAACTGAAACTTCTCCATTTGGCCTCAAGTCTCAAGAATCACACAGTAATGGTTTAGAACCCAGGAACCACATTACAGTCCTAAAGATGTAGCAAGGAATATGACTTTTTATTCAATTGCCATGTAGAACCTTTAAGCAGAGAACTGACATAACTCTGTTCTTGAAGAATGCTACTTTGACTGCTACAGGGAACAGACTTTACAGTGTCATGGACAGGAGTTGCAAGTATTGCAGCTGTATTCCAGACTACTGGTTGTGATGGTGAGTCAGGCAAAGGCACTGTCAGTGGGGTGGGAGAAATGGACGGACTCCACCTACATTTGGAGGATTCGACTGATCAGACTGTATCTTTAGAATTTTTACCTGAAATACTTTTGAACTTCAGGCCAACATTTCAAACTCTCCTTTAAATATATTCAGCATAGATATTGTCTAGGCCCATCAAATTCTATAAATATAACACTAACATCAAGATAACATTCTTAGAACCTGTTCTTCCTTTGGTATTCCCTATCTCAATATTGATTTCCCCACTTAATTCAAGGCAGAAGTCAGAGTTACATTAAAAATATTCCCTCGCTCCCAGCATTTACCACTTTCAAATGACCATCAATTCCCATCAATTCTACTCTCTAAATCTTCTCCCTGTTCTTCACCCTTAGCACCACTATCCTTTATCTGGGTGGTGGCAATTCTATCCCACCAATAGTACTTTCAAGGAAAGAAATATTAAACACTTTCTTTAAACAATCTAACTTTTCCTCTATCTGTATGCTACTAAATGGAACAGTTGAGGCTACATGTATAATTGAAAAATCTAGAAAACATAATATTCTTCTCTCAGGATCTCAGGACATTGGTTCTGACCTTTGCCTGAAGATAAAAGCCCACTGCTAGACCAATTTGCTTCATAATTTTTCTTTTTGTTATATTATATATTAATGTCATAGCTTAAAACCACATGGTTTGGATGTTTGTATCAGAATCACGCTGGTTCTTCTTCTCCAGATTCTTTGAATACACTAAACCATAAATTTAGAGTTCCCCTAAAAGGAAAACGAGAGCTATGTCTGTTTACCTGGCCATCCACAAGCTGTATAATTATTTTGTGTTCCCTTTAACAACTGGAAAATATACTTGGATGTTTATGAATCTGATGACAGAAAGAGAGGTATGTATGAGTTAATGGGTTCATTCTTTTTGTAGAAAAACAAATAAACTTCAGGATAAATTATTAAATTTATTTCATAGACTTTCATGAAGGTTATATAAGTGAAGCCCATTTTTGTTTTGCTTTTATAAATCAACTACTTTTTTACTATGTTTTCTCTTTTGAGAAAATGTACCTTTATATTCTCTTGTGTTCTAATAAGGAGGGATATATTATACTAAAAAATGAACTTTGTAGGAAAAACTATTTTCCTTAGGAAAAATGTAAATTTTTCTGAAAACAATTTCTATTGGCAAACAAAGAACTTTTGTTTCCAATTTCCAGATATTACTTTGAATTTTCTAAGTTTTCTAATGTAAAAGGCAGAGATTAATTAGAGACTTGAGAGGAAGAGATAAAGACAATTCATTTGGCACTAAGAAAGAAAAGGTTTTAAAGACCAACCTGATAGTATTAAAATTTAGAGGCAATAAAACTAGATCATTTCATTAAAAAACATATTCTTTAGGTTAAAATAGAACTAAAGAACCAGGGAAAGAGATTTTATTATTGAAATATATAATAGGCTGGGGAACTTGATTTAAACAGTTCCTGATGAATGTCCCTGATTCTGCGTCTCCTACTAAAATAACCTGGAAAAAATGTAAGAAACACAAGATAAAATTTCACACTACTATTGAATTTTAGCAATGTTGGAAAGGTTGCACCCAATATTAAGACCAAAGTGATAGATTAAGAAATACAAACAATAACAGGAATGTTTAGCCAAGAAAAATAGAGTAAACAAGTTAAAGTAGAAGGCCACATGTATTGTTTTCTCAACTCTATTATCTATTCTCTACTTCAAAAATATTAAGTTTATATGAACAACAAACCTACTAGTCAACCATTACTCCTCGGAAGGTACTTTAACTCTTTTTCCCAAACAATAGCATATTTTTTTTTGCAGTGGAAGTATGAAAGGGATTTTGCAGAGGATGGGCAAAATTGGTGAAGATAACCAAACTGTACAAATTTCTAGTTATAAAATAAATACGTCAAGGGGTTGTAATGTACAGTACATGGACTATAGTTAATCAAATTGTATAATGTACTTTTTAACTGTCCCAAGTAGCAACTGAATAACCTGGCCTTAAGTTCAGAAGATGAAAACTGTCAGAAATTTATTTTACCTTGGGAGATACATGTTTCTGAAACAGAGAATGTGGGGAAGGGAGGGAATGAAAGATGAAAATTGAGTTTTTACCAAACACACACATACACACACACAAAAAAACCCAAAACAAAACAAAGCAAAAGTAAATGTCATGGAGTCAGGTATTTTGATGAGAAGAAAACACTACATGTTCTAGAACATGTAGATTAAGGAGTCATAGACAATGAAAATTGAATTATGAGACATATATCATCCTGCCTTTAAACTGAAGGTTTGAGAAAGTTACCTGAGGAGAAACAAAGGCAAATATATCCCAATTATCAGCAAGCAACAGGTTTGCCATTTAAGTTAAAAAAATGTTGTAAAATAGCTAACCTGGTACCAATATATATTTCCTTAAGAAAAAGAAAATAAATTTCATTCTAATGGCTTAAGAAAATAATATGCTTCTGCATATGAATGAGCACAGATGAACATGTTAAAAAAACTCTCTGATATCTAAAGTACATAAAATGTAAAAATAAATTAAACTAAACATGTTATAAAAGAAATGCAGAAGACAAAGTAAAAGAAACTATTAATGGGGTCTGTTTCTTGGTCTTCCCATTTTGACTGCTTCTATGCAAGCAGTTCAAGGGTCCATCAGTAGATGAGTGGGTAAAACAACTACAGGGCATTCTCACAATGGAATACTACTCAACAATAAAAAAGAACAAAAATTTATCCTTTGTGGCAGTATGGATGGACATAGAGAACATTATGCTAAGTAAAATAAGCCAGTCAGAGAAAAACAAATACCATATGATTTCACTCATATGTGGAGTCTAATAAACAAAGTGAACTAACAAGGAAAATGGGGACAGACTCATAGATGGAGAGCAGGATGACCACTGGGGGTGGAGGTTAGGGGGTGCAGGGATTGAGCAAAAAGGAAAAAGGACTCATGGACATGGATAACAGTGTGATGATTTCTGGGAGGAGAGGATATAAGAGGACTAAATGGTAATGGAAAAAATACAATAAAGATTAAATAATAAAAAAGAAACTACTAGGAAAAAGTGAAGGGCTGAGATAAAAGGGGATATGTTTGAGATAAGAAGATATTATAGTAAATCCAATAATGTCAGGGCAAATTTAAAATCTACAACTGATACAGTAAAGAACTTAATTTGCACTTTCAAACACTGAATTACTAAGGAGACAGAAAAATTGAGGCAGATGCCCAGATGGATTGGTAGAGATAAAAAGAAAATGGCCCTGGCTGGTATGGCTCCATGGATTGTATGCTGGCCTATGAATCAAAAGGTCGACAGCATGATTCCCAGTCAGGGTGCATGCCTGGGTTGCAGGCCCGTACAAAGGTGGGGGTATGCGAGAGGCAACCACACATTGATGTTTCTCTCCCTTTCTTTCTCCTTCCCTTCCTCTCTCTAAAAATAAATAAATTAAATATTTTTTTTAAAAAGAATGAAAATAAAGAAGACATGGAGAATTAGATTCAACTGATTTATAAAATGACTAAAACACTGGAATAAAAGCAGTAATTAAAGATATAATGTCAACTATATATAATTAATGAAAACATTGCAGAGAAAGAGGTAAAAATATTATAGAAAAAATTAGTGAGAGACATATATTCTCAGACTTATTCTTAACTGTACATTCAATGACTACATTCATATAATTATCGAGAGAGAAATAAAATAATACAAACTGTGGTATAATAAGGAATATCTGTGCCAGATCCTGACACAAATCTCCTAAAATCCTTGGAACATCCTGAGTGATAAAAGTGTTCTGTTACTCATATGGAGCCATTTTTGAACACACCTGAGTTTATGCTAATGAGGTGACTTAAAGTAGGGCCCCCAGATTGCCTTACAATAGGGCTGGTCACTAGGAAAACCAAGTGCAGGGGTGTCCAAAAAAATCTCTTTCCTAACATTTGAGAAACCTTGTTATCTTATAACTTTAAACTCATAAGCAGACTAAAAATATGGCTTATTTCATTTTTCTCAATTTTATTAGTAATTCAAATAGTTTATGTAATTACATTGTTCAATTTAGTATTATCAAGTTGTACTTTTAATTTACTGTGATAAACACTAAACAATATAGTCCTTACATAGGAAATTCATAGACTAGAGCTGGAAGTAGCAATATTAAAAATAACAAAGATTGTATATTTTACAAATATATATAGCCTTATTGATATATTATACTGATAACTTTTTCCTATGGAAATTTTCAGGTAAACACAGATGCAAAGAGACTAGTTCCATAAACCCTCAAGGACCCACCTATCAGTTTCAACTAGTACCAACATATGGCCAATTTTTTGTCATCTAAAAAACCTCCATTTTCCCCCTCTCAGTGCTCCACTGGGTTATTTTGAAGCAAATCCAAGACATAATCATTTTATGAGTAAATTTTCAGTTTGGACCTCTAAGAAGTAAATTCTTGTCTTAATAAATCTATTAACAAATATTAAAATACCAAGCTTAAAAGACCAAGAGCTCTAAAGCTATTATATCCAAGTAGCTTTATTAGATAACAGAGAGAGAGATTGATTCTGATCTCCATGGTCTGACTCTTGGCTCCTGCTTTTACGTCTATTTATTCTGACCTTTGATGGGGGAAAAGGGATCTTTCAAGCCTTCACAGACTTTTATAGGTTTTCTCACCCTGTATTTTTAGTCTTACCAGTAGTAATTCCTCTTCTTGCTTCTATGGGCCTGCTTCTTAATCATTTACACTCATCCTGCAAGTGAAGTAAACCATTCTGTCCTTTGGGCATGACTCAACTGTTTCATTTATCCATGAATTTGTTTAAGGGAGTAATGCCGTTCTAGACCAATAATTCCCAGCGAGAGGGAAAGATTCTCCTAGAGGAATGGGACTGTACTTTATGTATCTATATTCTGTCAGAGACCAGAATAGTAACTGACTTACAAAAAGCATTTTATATATCTTGACTGAGAGAATAAATAAGATTTAAGTGTCTCTCTTTTATAGTTTAATTCCCAAAGCGACAAATTTAACTTATTTTATATCTCACTTGGCATATGCGGGGCTCAATAAATGTCATATTATAATTCTGGGACAATGAGTTATCTCTGTCAGACCACAAATGGTGAATTAGCCATGTTTTTTCATTCACCTACTCCCTACTGATTTTAGAATTGTTCTCATCACTGTTGCAAAATCCCTAGACCTACTGTTAAAAATAGAAACCTATTAGATCTTTTAATATAAAAAAGCAAAACAAACAAACAAATAAAAAAACAGCCACCTTGACAGACTTTGTGACAATGTATAACTTGAAATGTAGAAACTCCACATTTTTTTGTTTATTTATGAGATGTGCTAATTCTAATAAAACTGTGATAATATATTATTTTGGTACTGTTCCAGGACACTGCCTTTAAAATGTGCAGAGAATAGTTGGAAAAATCACAATGCATATTGTTGTCAATAAAATGGATCACGCTAGGAAAATAGTAAAGGGAGAAAAATAGTATTTTTTGCAAGGACATAGCAAAATTTTCTTTAAAAAAATTACTTTTACCATCACATCATTCTAATATGTTTTTATACAGAAAATCCTTCATGCTCTTCTTCCTCCCCTCATTTTTCTTTTCTTTTTTAAACCTCACCTGAAGACATGCTTTTAATTTTAGAGAGAGGGGAGGGAGGGAGAGTAACATCGATTAACATCCATATGCTCCCCTGACTGGGGACAGAACCCACAACCCAGGTGTGTGCCCAGGTTAGGAACTGAACCATTACCCTTTGGTTTACAGGAGGGCAGAACAATCAACTGAGCTACTGAGCCACAATGGCCAGGTTTCCTTTTCCCCTTTCTAATACTTGTTTTAAAGAAGCTATTGATTTTAGCCAGTAGCGTACATTCGTGCACTACTTTTTATTTTTCTGCTTTATATAAAATGTGAATGTGTGTCTGTGTCTGTGTGTAATCTCCGTGGATAATTTGTCTGATAAATTAAAAAGAAAAGCTTTCCCTGGCCAGGTAGCTCAGTTGGTTGGAGGATGGTCCTATACACCAAAAGGCTGCAGGTTTGATTCCAGGTCAGGGTACATATGGGAGGCAAATGATCAGTTTCTCTCTCACATAGATGTTTCTCTTTTTTTCTCTCTCTCCTTTCTTCTCTTTCTCAAAGAAAATTAATACATATATTTCTAATTTTAAATAATTATAGGGAAATTATGAAAAATAAAGAGAAAAGGTTGGATAATCTTCGCTTTGTTTTGTTTTGTAAATAGAATGTTAAATATTACCTGGTGTGGGAGACACAGGAAGATGATGGTCAAAAGTTATAACCTTCACCTGTTAAGATGAAGTTCTGGGATCGAATGTATAGTATAGTGATCATAGTTAATAATACTATATTATATACTTGCAAGTTGCTAAGAGAGGAGATCTCAAATGATTTTTACCACAAAAATATGGTAATTATGTGATGGCATGTAAGTGTTAACTAAGCAATAATGGTATTAATTATGTAATATAAAGTATATGAAATCAATTTACACAATGTTATATGTTAAGTATATCTCAATAAAGTTGGGAAAATTAAAACTTAAAGAGACAATGTTACCAACAAAACCACAAAGTGTGTACCATTATTAAAAAGTGCAAACTACATGCCCTGTGACAGTTAAATTGAGATCAACTAAGAACAAAAATTGGCCACAATATATACAGAAATGAGTACTACTTTAGGTAATATATCAAAAAATGGTCAGTTTACATTAAAACTAGGTATATTTTATTTCTCTCTTCTTATATTTTAAGTTAAAAATCTTTTATAGTTTTGATACATGACACATTATTTTATCTTGTGAGATAGGTAGGCACCAGCTGCAACTATTTATACACACACACACACACGTGTGTGTGTGTGTAGTAGGAATACAAAAATATATATATATAACAACATTATATATACATATATAGTAGGAATATTAATATATATTCAAACATCATATATGTGTGTGTGTGTTTATATATATCATTATATAGTATAGGACTAGCATAAATATCAGGAACATTTCCTGCTATTTACCTAAATTTGTTCATTACTAAATGAACAAATATTTGTTGAGGACTACTTTATGTTGAGTATTATGTCTTCTATGAAGAACCTACAATAAGACTTAGTTTTTTTCTTAGTTCAGTGGTAATGAGTCATAAAAAACAAGGCCATTAATCTGAGGACAAGGAAAAGGGGCTAACCAGTCCTGCCTTGAAAATGCTATGACCATATTATTGTTTCATATAACACTTTACATAATACACTGAATCATTCTCCCACCCACCAAACATGGATAAATAATAGGACAGTATTGAAAATAGAGAGAAGAGGAAATTATAGTATGGTTAAAAATTGTATTTTCACAATAGCATAAAAATAAATTAGCTGCTCAGTAAATGTATTTGATGTCAATATTTTCCTGGACAAATCAAATTAAAAATATATATATATGAGTTAATCACTAAACTTGATTAAAATTATAAATATTATAGAAATATAAGATATAATTAAAACATTTTAATTATAAAAATTAAAAATATTAATATTATAAATGATAAATATAATGATATATAAACGCACATATATATTGTTTGAATATATATTCATATTCCTACTATATATGTATATATAATGTTTATATTTATAATTTTTACATCAGCATTATAATATTTAGATTATGTTAAAAACAAGTCTTTATTTTTTACCAATGTGTGTTAAATATTTAATAATGAAATGCTGTGCTATCTGAATTTTTTTTTCAAAGTAATTATATGGTAGAGTATGGGGAAGGGAGAAGTTGAATAGACATAGCAAAACTGGCCCTATGCTGCTGCTGACTGACTGATGGATGGGTCCATAAGGTTAAGTGTACCTCTCTCTTGACATTTATGCTATTTAAAAAATTTTAGAATAATACGTTTCAGTAACATAAGTTAACATGTATTTATAATTATGCACCATTTAGTATTTTATATTTAACCTCACAGTATTTTAAATGAAACATTTTTCATTGTGGCTTCACAACTTTTAGTTGATTAAAATTGAATAAAATTGTAATAATAAATTGAAAGCAAAGATTTAAACATTTAATTTTGGGATAGTATGGAATAAAATATGGTCTCTTCACAATGATAACACAAAAATAAATTAACTTTCCATTAAACATATTTGATGTCAAATTTATATCCAAAAGAAAGTCTATCTGTTTTTAAAATGTATTTTTAACAATTCTAATAGAATTCAATGTTAATAATTCAAAATGTATCTTAATGCTTCTACATATACTAATAGAGTAGAAGATATGTTTTATTGTGTCTACATACTATAATAGAGTAAAAATAAAACAATCTTTAGAAGTTAAGGTTATAAAAATGGAACATAGCCATAAAATAATCACCTTAATAATGTTATTTTATATTCTGAGTTTTCATAAACACAGAAATGTTTAAAACTATACAAAATATATGGCCATCATAATTTTAAAGTCACCTGAGATTTTTTTACACATAATTCGAAGTTTGAATATAATAAAGATTAAATCTCAAGATATATTTATAGATATAAGTACATTAAATTGAGGCAATTCATTTGTTTGTTTGTTTATTTATTTCATGGCCAAGATGGAACCTTAACTCTTCGAGTTCTTGGTAAGTGTGGTCCTAGTCTCCAGTGAACTGGAACTGTGAGGTAGCGTGCTGTTTATATACTATAAATCTACTTGCAGTGAGCTGGAAACATGGTGGATAATGGGTTGTTTATGATTTGGAAATCTGTTCAGTGAGCTTAAAACTTGTCAGATAATGGGCTGATTATGAATTCTAAATCAATAGTCAGTGAGCTGGAACTCTGTTAGAGAATGGGCTATGTCTGAGTTATAAATCTGTTTTTCAGTGAACTGAAAACATGTTAGATAATGGGTTGTTTCTGAGCAGTAAATCTGTTTCAGTGAGTTGAAAATATGTTAGGCAATGGGTTATTCCTGAATTGTAAATCTGTTTTTTGGTGAACAGAAAGCTTGTTTAATGAAGGATTCTTTATAAATCTATTTTCAATGAGCATGAAATATGCTGGAGTAATGGGTTTATTTTGACTAGAGGATCCCATTTTATATTACTAGAAACATGTCATTAATAGGCTATTTATGAGTAGCAGATCTATGTTCAAGTGAGTTACATGTATGGCATGATGCTACCATGTTTACATAACCCTTGTAACTTCAGTCTATTTTCAGCATGTTGCTCCCTGCTGAATAATTTTTCTACTTGATTATGGGTAATGGAGTGAAAAGCTGCTACAGGTCTGTTTTCCGAGATATGGAGCCAGACTAGTATGAAGTATATTGAGGTTTGTTAATTTTCAATAGTCACCAAGTTCCCCTGGTACTCAGGACATGCTATATAATATAAAAATCACAAATTCTATCTTCAATGGACTTACATTCAAACACAGATATGTGCTGTGTGAGAAATGAGGAAAAGTCAATGAAATAAGCATAGAGTGAATACTGCCTTTAATGTGGGCTGAGATACAAAACAAGAAATTTGAAATCTCAGTTGGAAGACAGCACAGAAAAAAAAACATTGAAGTAAAATAAAAAGAATGTCAAAATTTATAATCAAATCAAAAACAAAAACAAAAAAAAATTAGGGTTAAGAGACTAGTGAGAAGATAGATGGTCACCAGACAAGTAAGAAATAAAAGTTAATGACAGTCAAAAAATACAAACAAGCAAAATATAACCAGAGACATTGAAATAAAGAACAAATTGACAGTAACCAGAGGAGAGAAGGGCGGGAAATAATGGGGGAAAAGAAGGGAAAGGGTCATCAAAGAACATGTATTAAAGGACCCATGGAAAAAGCTAAAGGGGGTTAGGATTGAGGGTGGGAGGTGGGGTTGGGTGGGGAAGTGGTGGTGGGAAAATGGGGACTACTATAATTGAACAACAATAAAAAATTAAATTAAAAAATAACATTTTTATAACATTAATTTCCAATTTCTTGTCAACCTTTAAATATGTCCAATGTTGTCTAATGTTTCATATTTGTTAAGAATTGCTATTTCAGTTTTTAAGAAAATTGTGGAAAATAAATGCATATCCTGTTATTAGTCATTATGTAAATTAATGCTTAATTTTATCAGTGTGACAAATAGTCATAGGGTTCTTCAGAAAGTATGTCTCCAAAAAACTACCATTCATAAATGTCCAATACCCTTCCCTGAAAATATACAAACAAATAAATAAACTCCTGCTCTGCAAAGACAGATGTTTTCAACTTTTAAAGTAAATTCTTCTGGGGTTAATCTTCACATTTATAAATAATATCCTTATACCTCACTAATTTTTTAATTAATTTTAGACAATTTCTCTTTAGGTACATACCTATACTTCTATATTTTTATATGTTAAATATCAATGATGTTGTTCTTATAGAGCCAAGTACTGTACTGTGATTGTATTTCCTTCCTGTATTCTGGTTTTCCTATAGTTAAAAACTGTCTCTTTTTATACTTCATTTCCTATGTACCTGTGTTTAATGCTTTATAAAGGGTACACCAATCAAACATAAAATTATATTCAAAATACTAATATACCATATAATCCATCAAAACCGCTTTTCCTCTGAAGTTATCCCCTTCATAGACTCTTAACTGTTCCTCTGATCTGGAGCAGGGAAGGATAACTGATGAATGTTGGGACAAACTTTTGGTGGCTTGTATGTATTAGATGAGATTCCCTTAAAGAAAGACCATGTCTTTCTTTGTTTTCTTTCTTTTTTAAAAAAATTCCCTTCTTTTACTAAATGTATATCCTTCCTTATAGCTTCCTGGGTGATCATTTGAGCGTGTCTGAAAAGGTTTTTGCATGGATTGATTATTTGCTCAAGTATAAAATTCTAATTTGAAGCTCAGTTTTTTTCCAGATTTTGAAAGGAATATTCATTCTGATTCTTGTTCCTCAATATGAAATCATTTTTGTCTTTATAGAAATTCATGAGCTTTTCCTTCATATTCAGAATTTATTTGTTTTTCATCATCATATGTGCTGAATACTCTGACATTTAACAGGATGGGGAATTCTTTTCTTTGGACCTCAAAATTTTTGTATATTTTATCACTTTTTTGTCATATATTAGATTTCATGCATTAAAGATTCAAGTCTATTTTATTCCCCTCCCAATTTCTACTGATCTGTCTTTTCTTCCATTTTATAAGCATTTTCACAACTTTAATTTCCCAAATATTCAATTGAAATTTTTTCAATTGAATTTTTTCAATTATTATCATGTATTTGACTTCCCAAACCTCTTTGTTTACTGATTTTTTTTACAACTATCTGTTGATTTTTCTTTTGATGTGTATCTTCTTGGAATATTTTAGTTATGGTTTTAAAAGTTTCTACCATTCTCTGTTTATTCTTTTTTTAATTTTTTTAATTGTTTTTCAAGCCCAGTTTTCTCCATTCTCCCCCTGCTCCCACCCTCACCCATTCTCACCTCCCACCCTCAATCTTACCCCATTTAGCTCTGTCCGTGTGTCCTTTATACATTTTCCTTGATGACCCTTCCCCTTGTTTTCCTATTATCCCCTCCTCCCTCCCCTCTGGTTACTGTCAGTTTGTTCTTTATTTCAATGTCTCTGGTTATATTTTGCTTGCTTGTTTGTTTTGTTGATTAGGTTCCACTTATAGGTGAGATCATATAGTATTTGTCTTTCACCAGCTGGCTTATTTCATTTACATAATGCTTTCCAAATCCATCCATGCTCTTGTGAAGGGTAGGAGCTCTTCATTTCTTTCTGCTTCACAGTGTTCTATTGCGTAAATGTTACCATGGTTTTTGCATCCACTCATTTACTGATGAGCACATTTTCTATAGTTAATATTTTTGTCTGTTTGTTTTGTCTTGGATTCCCTCTTTCATGTTTGACACATTCTCAAATATCTAGTGATCTTTGGCTATTTACATTTAAGTGTGAGTTATTAAAGTGTTGATTAGAAGCTCTGTGTCAAGTATGCATTTCACACAAGGTACTTATGCCTTCAACATAGGGGAATCTCAAAGAACAATATCCTAAAATCTAAACTCTGAGCCTAGGTAGTTTCTCTGGGGAAAATTCAAATGTATTCTACCTCAACCTATCATCAATATCAGGTATAGAGAAATGAGACACAATAAACTTGGAAAATTCAAAAAAAAATTTTTCAGCCCTGTTACCTAACTTCTGGAAAATCACAGACCCCAAATTTAGAGATTACCATAGGTTCTTCAGGGTGAATGAGCTTGCCTCTTGTTTCTACCTTTCCCTATGGGCTCTTTTAATTGAAATTCTCTCTAATTTGTTAGGGCTTTACCTGAAATTTCCATCTGCTATTTTCCAAATGTGTTATTTCTCACCACTGTTTCTCCTTATCTTTTTGTTTCTGTATGTTATGTGTATTTATTTATTTTTCCTCATATCAGTTGTACTGAAAATGAGTAGATAAATGGTACTGTTGATAATTCTGATGTGTTAATAATGTCATACTTCTATTTTTCATCATCATGTTTTTGTCATAGTCTAAGTCTCTTGCTATGAAACACTTGCCCCTTGTCCCTTTCCATCATCAGACATCAAACTTAACTTAATCAACATGCACCTAGTCTTATACAGAAAACACTTAAGTCATGTAGCAATTATTAAGAAACTTTGTAGGCAAGAAGGGACTGGTAAGAAATATTCAAAATGATGAAAAGCAAGGGCCTACAACCTAGACTACTCTTCCCTCAAAGCTATCATTTAGAATGGAAGGGAAAATAAAGTACTTTCCAGACAAGGTAAAGCTAATTGAGTTCATCATCACCAAGCCAGTATTACATGAAATGTTAAAGGAACTTATTTAAGAAAATGAATATCAAAACTATGAACATTAAAATGGCAACAAATTCACAACTAACAATAACTGAATCTAAAAAAACACCCCAAAACAAACAAGCAAACAATCAGAACAGGAGCAGAATCATAGATATGGAGATCATTTGGAGGGTTAACAGCTGGGAGGGTGAAGGGAGAGAATGGGGGAAAAGTTACAGGGAATAAGAAGCATAAATGGTAGGTATAAAATAGACAGTGGGGGGTTAAAAACCATTTAGGAAATGGAAGAGCCAAAGCACTTATACGCACAACCCATGGACATAAACTAAGGTGGCAGGGGGGACTTTGCCAGAGGGAAGGGGAGTACCTCATCAAGGCGGGGCAAAGGCAGAAAAAATGGGACAACTCTAATAGCATAATCAATAAAATATATTTTTAGGTAATTTCAAATGATGAATAAAGATCAACAATTTAGTTACCTTTTCAAGAGTCTATCTCAACGTTTCTTACCTTAGCCATTCAATCATTCAGTCACTAGGTATAGAATGATATTAACAAATATACTAGAGAATGTGAAATAAAAAACCCAGGAGAGTAGATCCCTCCACTTCTGCTGTAAAGAAGTTGCAATTACAGCACTGCATGGTGATCAAGGATTAGTTACATTATGTGTTTTAAGACTATGAATACAGAGACATAGTTGTTTTAAAAATTGTCCCCTGGAATGAGCATAGAGGTGCATATATCTTTTTGAATTAGTGCTTTGGATTTTTTTGTATATACTCCCAGAAGTAAAATCTCTGTATTGTAAGGTAATCCTATTTTTAATTTATTGAGGAACCTTCATACTATTTTCTATAGTGGCTGCACCAGTCTGCATTCCCACCAATAGTATACAAGAGTTCCTTTTTCTCCACATCCTTCGCAACGCTTGTTGTTTGTAGATTTACTGATGATGGCCATTCTAATGGTTGTGAAGTGATATCTCATCATGTTTATACTTTGCATTTCTCTGATGCTTAGTGATATTGAGCATATTTTCATATATCTATTCACCATCTGTATATAATCTTTGGGAGACTGTTTTATCAGGTTTTCTTCCAATTTTTAAATTGCATTGTTTCTGGGTTTGTGTGTGTGTGTGTGTGTGTGTGTTGGTATTGAATTATATAAGTTCTTTATAATTTTTAATATTAATCCCTTATCAGATGTATGATTGGTGACTGTATTCTCCCATTCAGTAGGTTGTCTTTTTGTTTTGTTGATAGTTTAATTTGTTGTACAAAAACATTATTTTAGTTTGATGTAGTCCCATTTGTTTATTTTTTCTTTTGTTTTCTTTTGCTTGAGGAGGTGTATCATAAAAATATTACTAAGAGTAATGTCAAAGATTTTACTGCATATATTTTCTTCTAGGAGCATCTTTATAATTGCCAAAATATGGAAACAATCTAACTGCCCATCAGCTGACAATTGGATAAAGATGTGGTATATGTATAAAATGATAAAGTATTTGGCCATGAAAAAGAATAAAATCTTTAACATTTGTGATAACATGGATGGACCTAGAGGGTATTATGTTAAATAAAGTAAGTCAGACAAAGACAAATACTATACAACTTCACTTACATGTAGAATCTAAAGAACAAAATAAATAAAATTGATACAGACTTGTATAGAGAACAAACTGAGGGTTGCCAGATGGGAGGGTGTTTGGGAGGTTGGATGGAAAAGGTGAAGGAATTAAAAAGTTCAAATTGGTAGTAATGAAATAGTGAAAGGGATGTAAAGTACATCATAGATAATATTGTCAGTAGTAGTGCAATGATCATGTATGGTGCCAGCTGGGTAGTAGAATTATCAGGGATGATCACTTTCTAAGATAATTGTCTGATCACTACATTGTATACCTGATCTAATATAAAGTAATATCGAATGTTAATTATAATTGAAAATTATAATTGAAAATATTTTTTTTTAATTTCATAGGAACTCGCTGTATTATGTCTTATGACTTCATGTATATCTACAAATATCTCAATAAACAGTTTAATTAAAAATAAAACAGAAACTACTGAAAATACTTTACATATATTAAAAAATTGTTCACTGGATTAAATTCTATGAGCAAGAAGTCTAGTGTTCTGAGCTAATTCCTCTCTGGTAATTTTCCACTGCTTTAAATTAAAATTTTAGATTACAAATAAGTTTTATCATATCACCTTATTTCACATCTCTGTATATGTATATATGAATATACATATATACATATATGGCTAGGATGTCATGTAACATACTATATGACATCTATATGATATCTATGCTAGTATGACTATATAGTCATATACATGCATATGCATATTCATATATGTATATCAGAGAGTAAAGACTAGGTTTGTTGGGACTATAGTATCAAGTTTGTTTATTTGGGGTGTATCCTCAGCTCCCTGGGCAGCAACTGCAGGCCTGGGCAAGTTTGGAGAATGAGTGAAGACTGCTTGGTTACCTTTGGGAGGGTGCCCTCGTTTGAAAAATTATCACAAAACCTGCTCCACCTCATTGTTTGAAACAGGCATTTTTCCTATATTTTAAATGCATATCATACTCCTTTTGATCACCAGAAATGTACTTCTTACATTTAAACTATTGCTGGTTGTGATAACATAAAAGTTCAATATTCTATGATATATAACATTAAAAATATATAAAAAATGCATTCTAGAATATATATCTAATTGAAACAGTCCACATAAGTTATAGAGGTCATTATCTGAATTCTTTTATCATTTTTCCTTAATATTTTGTTAAAAACTTGGCTGTAGCCATAACTGACCAGAATATAGCATTACAATAAAAATGCTTATTTCAGTATAATTTAGAATAGAAAAAAAAACCTATAAACAAGGTCATTAGTAATCAATAAGAGAATTAATAAAATATGGTCTGTTCATAAATTATAATATTATTTGGCTATTAAAGGGAGTAAATATTAGTTCATTTGACTATTTTTATAAGAGTATTTCTTGACAGATAAAATTTGAAATTGTAAATAGGAAAGAACAAAATTTACCACAGTTTTTATTTGTATAAATATGTAAATATAAGCATAGCTGTATATATATCTTATAAATTGTTATATAAATTAAGAAATAAAAAATACTTAAGAATACATATTATGGTCTTTCTTGGGATAAAAGAGAGCAATAATGTAAGGAAATTAAACATGAAGAAAAGAGAAATCTAGCAAATAAATTACACTAATGCAAGATAGAATTAGATGAAGATAAACTTTTATAAATCACAGAGAACAAAGAGTTAATTTGAGATATTGGCAAAAGTACTGGGATTTATCTTATCCCCTGTTGATACTAATAAAAACAGAATTTCAGCAGTGAAAGAATGCAATTTTTGTTGGAATCAATGCAATTTTTTTGCACAAATAGAATAAAAATAAAAATTCTAAACCTTTTTTAAAGATTTTATTTATTCATTTTTAGAGAGAGGTGAAGAGGAGGAGAAGGAGAGGGAGAGGATTATCAATGTATGATTGTCCCTTGAGCACCATGTACTAGGGACCTGGCCTGCAACCCAGGCATGTGCCCTGACTGGGAATCAAAATGGTGACCCTTTGACTCACAGTCTGTGCCCAATCCACTAAGCTACACCAGCCAGGGCAAAAAGTTCTAAACTTTTTAACAGTATTTCTAATAGTAAACTATTTTTGTATTGGCATTGATTATAAGTCAAATTTGTGAAACATAGCCTTAAGTTTAAAATATCAGTTCTCAGAGGTAACTCCATTTTTGCTTGGAGAAGTTTAGAAATTTTTGTACATATTGAGAGAAAATTGCCAAGTGCTATTCATTTCAGTGAGGAGTCTGCAAATGCTTTGAAATAAAAAAAGTATTGATAACTTAAAAGTTAGAGGCAGTAATTGTTAATGAGTGAAATGTATATGATTTATTTTATGAAAATAGTTTTAAGCAAAATACCATGTATCCTTTAGAACATGATAGGAGAATATATATACATTTTACCTCAATTATATTAACTGCCCTGCTATATACAAAAATATATGTTATCAGGTAATTTGTGTTTTTGCTATTTTACTTCCTAAAACTGGTTGAAAATTTAAAAAAAAGCTCCTACTAAGTAAGGTACATAAAATAATCTTTAGGATAAATCACAGATGATTTTACACAGACCATAGTGGAAACATGCTAGTCATCACCACCATCATTGAATATTCACCGTAGTGGCAGTTAGAAAAACCAGACTACTCTAGTGACCCATGCCGAGTTCCAAACACACCTTACACGACCAGCACCGCCAACAATATGCCACTTAACAAGCAGGGCTATGGGTGATGTGAGAATTTTTCTTGAAGTGAAAATTGTTCTTAATGTCTAAAAATAGAAACTGAATAACTTCTGTTTTGGCAAGGCAAGTACAATTTACTAGTTTGCCAATCATCCAAAAAGGGAGAGAGATTGATTTCCAAATTCCTCAAGACTGAATATTATCTAGTAAAAGAAAATAGTCATACATTAAAAATAGTCATTCATGGTTTTTCTTCTTTAGCTATTCTCTCCAACTTAAAAAAAAGGAAGAAAAAAAAACAACAAAGCAAATAAATAAAGATGAAAGAATACCTATTTTTAAGAAATTAGCAAGGTATCTGCTGAATATTTATAGTCTTATCCTGATGATATGTAATAATGCAAAGGGCTAAAATTACTTACATCATTTTAGGATCTTATTTAAATAAGCAAAACTGATTTTACCATAATATAAGCATGCACTATTGAGAAAGAGACAAATAAATCCATAGTTTGCCCAGTAACATACTATTGCTGTTTATTTCTATGTTTAAACTGGAATTTATTAAAAATCTTTAAATTCCAAGTCACTAAATTGCTATGTGATATATTTGCCTGATAAACCATTGTAATATCACTTTGTAGCGACTTTAAATTTTGATATCTGGCATGCCCCTTCTTTAAAAAGATTAATTCCTTCTTACAGGAAAATGAAACAATTTGTTGTTTCTTTTCATTGTAATCTCCATACACCAAATACAAACTTCAAAAATAATCACCTTTAGATTTAAATAGCCATATCCACTCTGACTGTTTGATAAGAATCAGTACTTTGCATACTTGCTGCAGAGACTAAAGAGCTTTGGAATCAGAGCTTTTGAATCTGACTAATGATTTTACCTACTATTGCTGTACCTGAGAATAACAGGGACGTTTGCTTATAAGCATTGTTCTAAGGGAAGGTTATGCTATGACATAATCTGACAATGTTGAAATGCAAATGCTTTATTTGAACATTAGTTTATTCATAGAAATTTGAACTAAGTTGTCAAATATTTCTTTCACCCTTGAAATATATTAGAGCATGAAAATGTGGTAACTGAAGGTTCATTCATATTTAATCATTCTAGAAACTCTATTTCAAAGTAAAATAGTTTTAGAATTCACATCGTGAAATGGATTCAAATTTATACCTGGTCCAGTGTTTTTCTCCCATTTAGACTCTAAGGAAATAAGCAAGCAACCACATTTATAACTGTAACAACATGACTCTTCCACGAAGTCAAGTTTCTAATAAAAAATTAAACACATTCATAATGTAAGTCAATGATTTTCCCATTTTCCCATAGCATACATCGGTGGCTACTTGTGCCGATTTTCTTTAATTGTCATATTTGAAATATGTCTCTACTGCAGAGTCCCATGGGAACTAAACAAAAGTATACTTCCATTTAAAGGCCACACACTGCCCTCCCTGAGAAAACAGCTTTACATGTAGGTTGTGTAAAGATGGTGGCAAATTCCCTACTAAGCAAGAAAACTAAATGACATGGAGACAGCAGGATGCTAAAAGAGGTATTCACATAACGTTACTGGAGTTCTCTTTCTAAGGATAATTTTTTAAAAAATTTTCTAGGTAACCTACCCAAACCATGAATTTTCCACTATACTGCTTGTTGGCAATTTATTTATCTTATACACATAGATTTTTTCCCTAAGCGTTAAAGTATCCCATTTAATACTCTAGTGGTAAGCTAAATTTATTCCAAAGGATCACTTCAGTAGAATAAAAGCTTTTTAGTATTATCTATTTATTTTACAACACACACATACACACACAAATAAATAATTGCATCTCATAATATAAAAGTATGTGGGGTGGGGGAAGAGCCTCAGTTTTTGATGTGAGATCTGTGAAGAAAGAATGTGTTAATTCTTGACAACTACTGAACTTTTTTTTAATCTTACCTAGTTCGGTTACAAACCACCAAAAAATAACAGAACACAGCAATATCTCAAGGCTTGATATTGTCACTTGGCATAGGACTAATATTTTATTATGATTTTTGTTATTGCTTGAGTAAAAAGATGGTGAGGAAGATATTTATGTAACAGTCTTATGTTCCGAAACTGTAAAATTTTGCCATGCATCCTGGTGTCATCAAGAAACCATTTGAAAAGATTGCTTCCACGAAACAACTCATAACAAGCTTTACTACAAAATCTTGGCTTTAAGATTAGAACTAATTAAAGAAGTTTTCCACCTGGCTGGTGTAGCTCAGTGGATTGAGCGCAGGATGTGAACAAAAAGGTTGCTGGTTTGATTCCCAGTCAGGGCACATGCCTGGGATGCAGACCAGGTCCCCAGTGGGGGCCATATGAGAGGCAACTACACATGGGTGTTTCTCTCCCTCTCTTCCTCCCTCCCTTCCCCTCTCTCTAAAAGTAAATAAATAAAAATTTCAAAAAAAGTTTTCCTAAAAAGTTAACATTTTCTGTCATTTTGCAAAATGTCTTCTGAGCATTTTAACAAGGAATTTGGTCTTGAGTTGTAGAAAT
>PVKM010022500.1:0-21704 GCA_004027735.1 Carollia perspicillata
CTTTTCCTGATAAGCCTTTAAAAAGCCAACTGTTTTTGCCCCAACTGTCTCTACAATTAATGGAAATTCAGGAGTTAGGGATATATAGGAGACAGGAAGAAAGAAATAATGCTTCTTTTAAATCATGTCGCTTACATGAAAGAGTGCCCTGGAAGATAGAAAAAAATAAGTAATTGCCTTCCCTGGAGTCTCTAGCCAGCCAGGGGACAAGAAGGCCTCGGTGGAGTGACAAACAATCAGGCACCGTGAGCCCCTGGCACTGACCTGCTATCTTGTCAGTGAAGGCACACTGGGCAGCTGGCGATGGTGCAAAATGGCAGAAACGTTAACAGCCAAAACAGGCTAATTCAGCTAAAGGTGGGACGGAACTCCAGGAGTTTCAACTTAACCGGAATAAAGACTGCTAAAAGCTGTAAAGCAGGAGAAAGAAAGGATTGGGTCCACCTTGGGCCATTTTCTGCTAAATCTCCCTTTAGCAAATTACTTCTAACGCTGAAGTATTTCCCCCTTTCCAAGTTTTATTCTTCCTCGTTTCCATTCCTCTGCCACAGAAGCCAAAAGGTACAAAAATGGATACCTAATGGGCCACAATACAGCCTCCTGTTCCATCCAATTCTCACTCTCCCCCACCCACTCCCACAATCCTTTCCCAGTGAAAAATGTTTGGTTCAGCTGTGTAAAAGTAATCTGAATTGTCCTGGATTAGGTAAAGCCCTAGTCACGTAGATGGAAATATTGTATATAAAGACCATACGGATTACCAGCCATCACTCCTGTCTTCCAGAAAAGACAGCTTCCTCTTCTTGTCACTGGCTAACTTAACCCTCCCAATCAACTATGCACACGCAATTAGAAACTAAGCTTTACAGATCTGTAAATTAAGAGAATAAGCAAACTTTGAGTCAGGGCTTTCCACAGGGAACTAAACAAATGGGCTTTTTTGTTTGTTTTGTTTAATTACATATTATTGTTTATGCTATTACGAATTTGTACTTCTTAATCCCTTCACCTTATCACACATCCCCCCAACACCCCTCCCTTCTAGCAACCACCAAAACGTTCCCTGTACGATTCTGTTTCTGTTCTGCTTGAATATTTTTTTAGATTCAACTGTTCACACGTATGTGCTTATTGGCATTTTATTGTTCATAGTTTTGATCATCTTCTCCTTAAAAGAGACCTTTTAATATTTCACATAATACTGGTTTGGTGGTGTTGAACTCCTTCAGGTTTTTCTTATCTGGGAAGCTTCTTATCTATTCTTGGATTCTAAATGATAGCTTTGCTCGGTGGAAAAATCCTGCTTGTAGGTCTTTGCTTTTCAAGACTTTAAGTATTTCTTGCCAATCCCTTCTGGCCTACAAAATTGCTTTTGAGAAATTAGCTGACAGTCTTACTGGAGCTCCCTTTGTAGGTAACACTACCATATTCTGCCATGCATTCTGTGCACCTTTTTGCCCAAATTTTTAGGGAAAAATAAGAGTGTGCATTGTACATGGGTATAATGAATACATACTATGGGTATAATAATCCCGTGTATAATGCACATAAAAACATGGATGTGCACTGTGCACAGGAGTGCCTTATACACAGCAAAGTACAGTAAATGCTTTTCTCTTGCTATTTTTAACCCTGCCAAGGTCATGGCTGATCTGAGAGATACATACAAACTCTCTTTTCTTAAATCCTGTCACATACATCAGGTGCATAGGTTTAGAGTCACGACTAGCTGCACGACTAGCTGCACATTTGTATGGGACTAATATTAAGCCATAACATTTAAGCAGTTTGGTTATAATATGTTGTAAGGGTGTGTGATAGCAATAGTAAATTGTATCTGAGATACTGTGAACTCTGAAATCAGTGTTGGTATAGTTTTTTTTCCACGAACTTTCAAGTCAGTGTTGTGGGGTTTTTCTATGTTGAAATGGCAGGAAAAATATAAAGCTCCCTCAACAATCATCTAAAACAAGGTGTTTATCAAAATATTTTTGCAAATGTTGTCAAAAGTACTTACTTTTGACAGCCTTGAGTACAACAAATATGACTGTTACAAACAGTTTTGCAAAGCCAACCACTGAACATCCTGATCAATTAATGTTTAGGACATTTTCTGGTTGTTCTATAGCAATATCCATGCTTCCACTATTTGAAAAGAAAATTTTTTATTCTTTTTTAAAATATTTCTTTGTTGAATGATTAGGATAGGCTTTTTAGCTCAAGAGGTTACTTTGTTGTGGCAGGCACTAATAATTTCTAGACTATAATTGAAAATAAATAAAAAATCATGTTTTATTATATAAATATAATAAATGCAAATCTGCAGTTTAAAAAATTTTTTTTTGCATTTCAGCACATCTAGTAATGAATATAGCCCTCGGATACATGCCATCTATGCTGTAATATTTTTGACCATGACCTCCTCAGGGTTGAGTCTTTCTTGGTCATTAACCACTAACATTTTAATTATGATTTCTCTGGGGTGGGTCTCTTTGCGTTCATTTTGTTTGGGACTCTGCACTTCCTGGGCTTATATGTACTATTTCCTTCGCCAACTTAGGGAAGTTTTGTGTCATTTTTCCAAATAGGTTTACTATTTCTTGCTTTCTCTCCTCCTTCCAGCACCTCCATGATGTGAGCGTTGGTATGCTTGAATTAGTCCCAGAAGCTCACTACACTATCCTCATTTGAGGGGATTCATTTTTCTTTTTGCTATTCTGATTGGGTGTTTATTTTTTTCTTATATTCCAAATCACTGATTTCATCCTCGGCTTTATCCACTGTATTGTTGATCCCCTGTAAATTGTTATTTTATTTCAATTAGTGTATCACTCATTTCTGACTGGGTCTTCTTTATGGTGTTGAGGTTCGCCCTAAGCTCACTAAGCATCCTTATAACCAATGTTTTGAACTCTGCACCTAGTAGACTGCTTGTCTCCATTCTGTTTAGTTCTTTGTCAGGAGTTTTGTTCTGTTCTTTCATTTGGGCCATGTTTCTCTGTCTCCTCATTTTAGCAGCCTCCCTGTGTTTGTTTCTGTGCATCAGCTAGAGCTGCTACAACTCCCTGGCTAGACAGAGTGACCTAATGAAGCAGGTGTCCTGTAGGGTCCAGTGGCACAGACTCTTCGATCACCTAAGCTGGGTCCTTGAGGTGCACCCATTGTGTGGGTTGTGTACATTCTCCTCTCGTAGTTGAGCCTCGATTTCTATTGGCATGTCCAAGGTCAGCCACTGCCTGTGTTCTGTCCAAGGCCACCTAGCATAACCTACAAAGAAATCTGCAGATGGCTGCTACCTGTGCTAGACTCGGAGTGTCCAGGAAAGGCCTAGCCATGAACCAAAGCCAGCTGCTGCTAGTGCCAGGCCTGAGACCAATTAACAGAGGTACAGGGCTGGCTGAGGCCAGCTGCTGCTTTTATGAGATAATATAGGAAAATGTGAAGCATGAGACAAAACATGCCATTCATATGGAAAAACCACTGGAAAGAGCTCGGGAAGGCCCATAAACTGGTTTGGGTAGGGTCTCAGGAAATCAGCAGAGTGGGACAAACAGTGTGAACCAGACTGATGGAGTCTCAAGTATGGACCCACCTACCAGCTGTATTGGGGGAGGGCTCAGAAAAGGAAAAATGACCTCTGCCAGTACTTCTGCCTGGGAAAAAGCTGACACCCAGCTCTTGTGTTGATGATGGACAACTCAGTTCCTCCCTGTATGTCCCTGCCATCAATAGTGGGACTGAGTCTGAGTAAGTCCATGTCGGGTCCTTTATGAGGAACTGCTTGGGAATCCAGCAGTTTCTCTCTTCCACAGCTTCAATCCCCACTGGTTTTTGCAGCCAGAAGTTACTGGGACTTACCTTCCTGGCCCTGAACCCTCTGTTGGGCAGCCTTGTATGGGACTGTGACCCCCTGCTCCTAAAATATCCCTCCCAATGTTCATCTGCCACATGTGGATGTGGGACAACCCTGTTGCGGTGCATCCGCCCTGCCTACCAGTCTCAAAGTGGTTTCTCCTCTAATTTTGTAGTTTCAGGACTTCCATTCAGCTTGATTTCTGGTGGTTCTGAATGACGGCTGTCCCATAATTTAGTTGTAATTTTGATGTGGTTGTGTGAGGAGGCAAGCTGTGTTTACCTTTGCGGCCATCTTGACCAGAAGTCCACATGGGCTTTTAACACAAGCATTTGTAACAACTACTTCTGATACTAAGGGAAGAGGACGGAGTTAACATAAGGATGACATATGAACAAGTTGGGCATTACTACTCATGTTCAATCAACTACATTAGGCACTGAAATGCTTAATGAGTTCTTTTTTATGAAAGTTCTATGCAATTGACGAGGAAAATATTTATCCACATTTATTAATAGGTTTGAGTCTCTACTATAAAGTTCAGAGATTATCATAACCTCAAAAGTACTGTGATAAACACATTCACATATCTTCACTTTATAGTAACACTCAAGACATTAAGAGTAATCCCCATTTAAAAGACGAAGAAAGTGAATTTTACCCAAAGTTATATGGTGAGGAGGGAGTTAAACTATGACTTCTAAACATGTTTACCTGGTTTAACACACCTTTTACAATACCACACTACCTGCTAACGTGAAAAGGCACTGGACACACTAAGAACTCGTTGAACTCACTGTCTTCTTACCCACCTACTCTGAGGCCACTGCGCCATCACTGCTTGACTTGCTAAGGCAATCCAACTCTCCTCACCTGGCTATTCCCACATCACGGCTACCTCAGGAGAATTCTGGGACATGGAATCCCTTTTTTCCCTTCAGGAAGAATGGACACTGCCTACATGTCCCTTTGCACCACTTCCATCTATTAGTCACACCTCAGTGAATTTCTCCCTATTCTAGTTTGCATAAATTTACATATACTGTCTTAATCTTTCCATTTTTCTTCAAACCTTTACCAAGTGACTTCAGGAAAATCTCTCTTCCTCTTTCCTTTATCGTGCCATTCTCATTTGGAAATCAAATCATCATCCTCCTCCTCCTCCTAAGCATGGCTGACCACGGTGGGCACACTGCTAATGACACGCCTATACTGAAGAAAACAAAGGTGTAAGCTCTGAGGAGGAAGCACCTAGCTCCCCTTGAATATACATTAACTATTCACCTTCCATTGCATCACCTGTAATTAAACCTGCACTCAAGCATGAAAGAAAGATGTCTCCCTTCAAAATACTGCTTTTGCTGTTTTATTTATCAAGTTTCACTGTAATATTATTTCCCCTCAATTTTTATTGAACAATGCAGAATTTTAACTATATATCATAACTTTAAAAAAATACACTAGCTAAGTTTAAGAACCTACACATCATTCTTTTGTGTAAAATGAATAATCTCCAACTCAAAATATTCTCCAAATCAACAATACCAACCTTATACCAGGACCCACTCAACCTATAAAGAAGCCTCACTTGTAGGCAGAAGAAAAGCACTCAGAAGAACATATTCTGAAACAGATAAAACAAGAAAAGCTAGATTTCACAAATTACATCGGATCCAAAGCATTTTCAGGAAACTCCTTGTTATATGGAAGATGCCAGTAACATTACATTGGATATTAGCATTTCTAAACTACCTAGTCAGTGAGAAAGTACAACTTTGATGTATCATTACAAATACAGACATCAAGCAGGATCAAGAACAACTGAGAACCCCTGACTGGTGTGGCTCCATGGGTTGGGCACCCCCCCCACAAGTCAAAAGGTGGTCGGTTCAGTTCCCAGTCAGAGCACATGCCGGGGTCGCAGGCCAGGCCCCCAGGCAGGGGCACAGCAAGAGGCAGCCCAACAAGGTTGCTCTTACACAACGATGTTTCCCTCCCTCCCTTCCCCTCTCTCTAAAAATAAATAAGTAAATAAAATCTTTACAATAAAATCAATTGACAAGACAAAGCAAGAAACAAAGAAACCAATGATTAATACAGATTTAAGAATTTGCCATTTATCACTCATAAGTTTTATGTTCTCTCTCAGCCTTCAAAAGTATGGTTTGATCTAAGGAAGAACTACGTCATCTCCAATTTAGAAACAAAATCTACTCCTTATCCAGGTATATTCTAAGTTCAGAAATCCCTTCAGATATACCTTTGTATAACTACTATTTTGCACCTATAAAACTATGCCCTTTAATGATTTTAAATTGCTATTATCTTCAAATATGCTAATAGGAGAATCACTTAGAATAAAGGTTACCAGACAAAAATGTCCATCTGATTATTGCCAGCAACAGAAGATGTTTAATGAGAGAATTTGCAGGCTAAGATCCATCATTTCACATATTATAACAACTAAAGAAAAACCTGTGATCATTTTTTAAACTTAAGAATTTTATACATATTACAACCAAAATAACAGGCATTTCTATATGCCTGAAGCTGCCATTCAAAAAAAGCAGAATCTAAACATATTCTGTGTTTCAAATACCCATCGCCAAAGTCTTCTAAACAATGTAAATTTATGGCAACTCAAATTGTTTAAGACATAACTATAATTTATTGTAAGGAGTCAGGGTAAAAAAAGAACCCTACATTCTGCTGGATCTGGTTGTTTCATCCATCACATTTTATGCAGACAATTCAAATGTTAATATTAAAAATACTTATTCTGTTACTAGGAAACTATGAATTTTAGTCTTGTATAATAAAAGAAATATCAAAACTACTTATTAAAACAAACTTCCCTGTACACTATGGATAAACATTAAACACCTAAGTTATTTTTCATATGTACTATTATAGTAACCAAGACTCATTCTAGAACAGAAAAGTGTTAACTACTTAAGCAACAACCTTTTATTTTTTTAAACATTGAATAGATGCTCTCACTTTAATAATACAAACCCTTTTTGTGAAGTACGGTATCACTAAAGATGCATTTATTGCCTCAACACCAAAAACACCTGTCTTATAAACATTTAGGAATAAACTATAATCAATAATCCCAGTATAGCTACTGTATACAAGTATTCAAATTTATCAAAAACTAATTGTTATCTCAATCTTCATATAAAAAGTACCAAGGTTAATATATGCTGACAAAATGTGGTAGAAAACTGACAGCTAGTTTCCAATGCTTTAATAAATCCTGTAATAGAGAGTTCTGCCCAAGAGGGAGGTGTAGGTAAATACGCTCACCTTCTTGAACAACCAAAAGAATAACAACCAATTTAAAAACAGAAAACAACAACCAGAACTGCCAGAAGATCAAACTGCGAGGAAGTCGGACAACCAAGGAGTTAAAGAAAAACCATTCATCCAGACTGGTAGGAAGGGTGGAGACAGGAAGCCAGTGTGGAGAGGACAGGTGGCAAGGCGGGGGCTGGTGGACTGGGAGGTCCCACATTAGCGTGCCGATAAGCTGGGAGGAACAACTGGGGAGCAAGACAGACTGCGCAAACCAAGGTTCCAGTGTGGGCAAATAAAGCCTCAAAACCTCTGGCTGTAAAAACATGTGGGGGTTGTGGCGATATAAGTAATTCCCAGTATCACAGGACATTTTGTTGGAGAGGCCCACAGGATCCTAGAATTATACAAGCCCACCCACCTGGTAATAAGTACTTAAAAGGGCACAATCCACTTGTGGGAATTGAGGGAAGTGGCAGAAAGTGGGCCAAGAGCAGAGCAAGCAGAATTGTTCCCTCTCTGACCCCTCCCTCACATACAGCACCACAACACAGGAAAGTGGGTTGCCCCATCTTGGCAAATACCTAAGGCTCTGCCCCTTACCATGTAACAGGTGTGCCCAGACAGAGAAATATGGACCAAATGAAATAACAGATCAAAACTCCAGAAAAAGAATGAAGCAACGAGGAGTAGCCAACCTATCAGGTGCAGAGTTCAAAATGCTGGTAATCAGGATGTTCACAGAAATCACTCAGTATGGACACAAAATAAAGGAAGAAGTGAAGGCTATACAAAGTGAAATAAAGGAAAATATACAAGGAACCAACAGTCAAGGGAAAGAAACCGGGGCTGAAATCAACAATTCGGAACAAAAGGAAGAAATAATCATCCAACTGGAACACAATGAAGAAACAAGAATTCTAAAAAATGAGGAGAGGCTGAGGAACCTTTGAGACAACTTTAAACTTTCCAACAACCGAGTCATAGGAGTTTCAGAAAGAGAAGAGGAAGAGCAAGAAATCGAAAACTTATTTGAACAAATAATGAAAGAAAATTTTCCCAATCTGGGGAAGGAACTAGACCTGCAAGTCCAGGACACTAAGAGAGTCCCAAAGAAGTTGGATCCAAGACGAAACACACAAAGGGGAGAAAAAAATGGCACAACAGTAATAGCATAATCAATAAAATATACTTAAAAAAAGAAAAAATAAATCCTGTAATAGAAATATATAGTATTCAATACTTATTTCAAAATACAGTATTTACAGCAGGAAAAAAACCATAAAATAAAATGTACAATGAAATAATTTTTGTCTAAAAAGAACTATTTAAAGTACATAATGTCTTTGGGAATAGTTGTTCTGATCATATCTAAACATCTGAATTAGAAGGAACCACTTAACAATCATTTAGCTCTACATGTAGCTAAAAATCCTTCCCATCCAAGGCCCCACTCTTGGCTTCAGATTCTGAAATGTAAATAAATCATTTCAACCTAATGGCAATTTAACAAAATGAGGAATTCTCCAATCAATTTTAACTTTAATACCTTACTCCATCTTTTGATGCCAAGACTAGAAGTGTTTAGTCAAAGAGGCATAACTAGTCACAAACAAGATTGTCCAAGAATTTGAATAAGCACAATTTCCAAAGTATTGTTCTAGGCCAAGAGTTAACATGTCTTGGATAATAAAAATATATTTTAATGTTAGTCCAAAGTAGAGAGCAGAAAATCTGACACAAAGCCCAAATATGACAGACAGTAAGCTCAGCTCTGTCCCTCCCCAAAACTATTCTCAAGTGAGACACATGATTACCTCTACATATGACTCATTATTACTCATATCCCAAGGGAATGAGTAGAAATCATGTACATAATTCCCTTTAAAGGAAATGAAAATAATCTTCTCTTTTGTTTCTTCCTGTTGGCAGACATGATGGTAAACATCTTGGACCACAAGACAGAAGCAACATATTAAGAATAGCAGAGCAAGACAAAGAAGCCTCTGTCATAGTAGCTAAGTCTATATTTTAAATAGTACATCTAATACAAATGATTACTGATTTATCTGTTGTACGTACTGCTTTTTGATGATAGTGTAAGCCAACAACAATATGTACAAATGCACAGTAATGGTATGCCTTTTCACATTTCAAAAATTATATGCCAAACACCATTACATTTGATTAATAGGTCTAACGTTCCCATGTATGAAAAAAGTTTCCTTAGAAATCCTGGAAAATTTAATGTAGGTACATGAGGTCTGTCCAGACAAAGTCCAGCCATTATTAACATACCAAGAGCAGTTTGCGCAACACCAATGTAACCTGGCAGCCAAGGCAAGTGGACTGGAATGCGCATGCCTGAACAATGATGCCTTCACTGTACTAGTCAGTGGGAGCAACAGACGCCATTGAGTGAGCATGTGCACTGTGTGGCCATTGCTTTCAAAATGGCTGAGCAAGTAGAGCAACAAATCTGCATCCAATTTTGTGCTAAGCTTGATTACTCATCTGTGGAAACTATTCAAATGATTCAGAAGACTGCAGGTATGGGCAACTGGTGATTGGCAGCTTCATCGTGACAACCCACTAGCTACATCGTGTCTTACGTAGAGTTTTTGCTAAACATCAAATCATCCAGGTGATTCAGCCCCCTTATAGCCCAGATATGTCACCCTGCAACTTCTAGCTTTTCTCAAAACTAAAATCACGTTGAACGGGAAAAGATTTCAAACCATCAGTGAGATCCCAAAGTGCCCACTTTGACAGGGACTAGGCATCGCTGTCCTACGTACAATGTTTCTTGTATCTTGTATCTTCTTCAGTAAATGCCTCTATTTTTCATATTGCATGGCTGGATACCTTCTGGACAGACCTCATACATGTGTTGATGACAGGTATGTGAAAAATACAATGCCCTGCACAGCAAAAGTGTTAAAGAAAAACACACCTCCCGCTTAAATTTCATTTAAAATTACATAAGCTTCACACATTTTTTCTTCTCAGAAGTAAACTTAAAATCTAAAATACCATTTTTGCCATGTATAATGCATACATTTTTGGCCCAAATTTCTGATGGAAAAATAAGGATGCACATTATACATGGGTATAATGATTACATGCCATGGGTAGAATAATGGGTATAATAATCCCGTGTGTTAACCACACAAAAATGTGGGTGCGTATTATACACAGGAGTGTATTATATACAGCGAAACACAGTAATATCTTTATTTGTTGATTTTTCTCTCACACTATTATCTCAAGGGGAAAAAATTAAATCCCATATTTCTGTGAAATGTAAATACCAAAACATAAAGAAACTATTATACAAATTTAATATGAAGTTCTAGCATCAAAGAACTGGCTTCATATTTGAAAATTTTACTTATTCATGATTATGAAAAACAAGTATTGAAGTTACCTGAGACTATGGTAAAAATGAAGACTTCAAGGAAGGGAATGCTGTAGAGTTGGAAAAGAAATCATGATTGAGTTTCTACCTTTTATAGGCTTCAGTAACCCTTAATCTCAATATCACCTTAATCATTTATGCCATCCAGTTCCTACAAAAAAAAAATCACAATGAACAAGACATATTAGTAATAGAGGAAAAAATATTGTACAAAGACAATATGAAGAAACTGGTACCAATAACAAAGTGATCACTCTTTGTAAATAACAAGTTATGCTTGAATTGCACTGGTCAGTGCAATGACTTGCTTTTAAAGTCTGAAACTAGGATGATATAATGGTAAATAGTAACTGTGATATAACCCTGGCCTTATGAGGAATAATGTGCCTAGCCCTGGCTGGTGTGCCTCAGTGGACTGAGCGCCAGACTGTGAACCAAAGAATCGCCAGTTCGATTCCCAGTCAGGGCACTTGTCTGGGTTGTGGGCCAGGGCCCTGATGGGGGGCACTCAAGAGGCAGCCAAGCATGGATGTCTCTCTCCCTCTCTTTCTCCCTCCCTTCCCCTCTCTACAAATAACTAAATAAAATATTTTTTAAAAAATGATTTGCCTATATCTGGAGTTTACAGATTCAGAGATATGGGACATGGGAGGATATTCAGAGAGTTACAGACCTAAAAGATTAGGAGAAAACAAAGATTAAGAAACCACTTCATAACACTATTCGCATCTGCTCTGTAACATCTATGAAGTAAAGAAAAAAGCAAACCCGATAGTAAGCCTTACAAACCAATAGAACTAGTCAGTACAGAATGCATGTGTAATCACAACAGAAAAGATTACACTTGTAAAAATTATATTAAATACCTAGTTTCAGAAACATAATCAGCAAGCTCATCTTTCACAGGAAAAGCTGACAAGAAGATGAAAATAATCATAGGGAGACTATGTACTATATCTAAAAAAAAGAAAAAGATACAAGCTACACACAAGAAAACTTCCTGAAAAATTCCTGTGGAATTTCCTACCACAGAGGTCTTTAAAAATACTAGATTTCTATCCATCAAGAATAATTCATATATACTCCTTCACAGGAAGCTTGGAGACCAAACAATATATGAAAACTCCTATGATTTTGTATCAATTTTTGCAATGGTGAAAAAGCAAGAACAGTGTTTCTCACCTAGAACAAACCAGTAATAATTACATCTTTGAATTCAGAAGGCATATTAATTCACTTTTTAAAAACATTCCAACATTTTATTCTTATTTTTAAAAACCTTCAATTGTGATGAAGCTATTCATCCTCAGCACCCTTCTATTTTGAAATTTTCCTGGATATTTATGTACATCACTTTTTTCAGATAAACTTCTGTCTAAAATGAAATTTATTTTCTTTCAATAGGATTGTATCATATAAACCGTAGTAAAATGACAACAGTAATGATAACCTCGTCAGAAGAGTCACACCTAGAATTGCTACAATAAATTATATAAAATGCCCAGTTTTCAACAATATATTAGAAGATGTATATTTTTAAAAAAGGCAAACATGGCCCATATTAATGAAAACAGCAGTCATTAGCTGTTTCTGAATATCCCCAGATGTTGGTTTAAGCAGAGATTTCAAAATATTTACTATAGATATGTTACAAGTAAAAATGGCAGAAAAACATCAATGACCTTAAAGACAGACGTGTGAGTAGAAATTATCCAATTTGAAGAACAGAGAAAAAAGATTGAAGAAAATTGAATAGAGCCTCATAGACCAACTTACCAACATTTCTGGAGTCCCAGAAGGAGAGGAAAGGGCAGAAAAAAATATGTTTTAAGTAACATACTAGCCAAAACATCCCAAATTTAATTTTTTAAAAGAAATCAAATCTACAGGTCTTGGAAGTTCAATGAATTTAAAGTAGAATAAATACAAGAGACCACACCAAGACACATCATAAGCAAACTGGTGAAAACAAACTCAAGTAAAATATAGCAAGCATAAAGAGAAAAGTCACTCAGCATGTGCAAGGAACCATCAACACAATTAAGAGCTAACTTTCCATCACAAACAATGAAGACCAGAAGACAGTGGCATCACATATTCAAAGCGCTAGGAGAAAAAAGCTGTCCAACCAACAAGGCAGCAAAATCATCCTTCAAAAATAAAGGCATCATATGGTCTCCGATAAACTAAGGCTGAGAGAATTTTTTGCTAGCAGACCTGCCTAATAAGAAATACTTAAGGAAGTGCATGAGCTGAAAGGGAAAGACGCCAGACTCAAATACACAGCAAGAAAAATAGTAATGGTACCCACCATTTTCTGGTGGGCACCAGAAATGCTAAAAATGGTAAATACGTGGGTTAAAATACAGTCATGTGTCCCAAATAACATTTGGGTCAGTGACAGACCACACATATGACAGTGGTCCCTTAAGATTATATGGAGCTGAAAAATTTCATATACAGAGGCCTTAGCCACGGTAACGTACCACAATGCACTACCACTATCTACAGTATTACGTGCGTAACATACCGTACAGGTCTGTGGCCTAGAAGCAATAAGTTGTATCGTACAGTCTAGTTGTGTAGCAGTCTATACCATCAAAGTTTGTGTAAGTGCTCTCTATAAGGTGAGTACAATAAAATTGTGTAACAACACATTTCTATTATGTATACCCATCATTAAGTGACACATGACTATATTTTTCTCATGTCTTAACATCTTTAGAAGACACAGACTGTATAAAGCAATGATAATATCATTGTGTTGCTGGGTTTACAGCATTTATAGATGCAATATACATAACACTGGCACAGCAGTGAAAGGAAAAAATGGAGCTATACTGGAGCGAAGTTCCTACATTTTGGTGATACTGAGTTAGTGTTAATATTACGCATAGTGACAGAATGCACACTGTAAACCCTACAGCAACCACGAAGAAAATACCTTCAACTATATTTAGTAAAAAAAATGGAGTAACTAGTATAGCACACTAGAAAATATTTAACACAAAAGGAGGCACAGAAGAACAAAAACCATAAGAAACATAAAAAACAAATGGCAAATGTAAATCCAACCATGTCTATAATTGAATGTGAATGGTCTGAACAGCCCAGTGGAAAGGCAGGAGGAGTCTGTCAGAATGGACAAAAATAAAAAGATTCAATTATATGCTGTCAACAAGACACACTTGACATTCCAGACTGAAAGAAAAAGATGGGAGGTGGGGGCAGGGAAGGATATACTGTGAAAACAGGAACCGTAAGAGAGCTGGAATAGCTGTATTAATATTAAACAAAACGGCCCTGACCAGTGTGGCTCGGTTGGGTGTCATCCCACAGAGTGAAAGGCTACAGGTTCGATTCCTGGTCAGGGCACATGCCCTAGTTGCGGTTCAGTCCCCAGTCGGAGCAAGTACAAGAAACAACCAACTGATGTTTCTCTTCCTTTCTCCCCACCTTCCCCTCTCTCTATAAATAAATAAATAAAATCTTTGAAAAAATATTTAACAAAATAGACTTTAAGACAAATATTACTGGAGACAAAGAAAACTATTTCATAATGGTGAAGAGTCAATCAGGAAGATACCATAATAATTGTAACTGTATACGCACCTAAAAACAAAGCAGAGCCCTCAAATAATGAGACAATAACTAACATCACTGAAAAGTGTTAAAAAACAAACAAACAATCACAGTGGAGGATTTCACTCTAAATAATTGATAGTAACTAGACAGAAAATTAGCAATACAGGAAACTTGATTGGTACTATCAACCAACTAGACTTAACTGGCATGGACAGAAAACTCCAGCAAACAAAAGAATATATTGTTTTCAGGCACACATGAAACAGTCTCCAAGACAGATGTAAATGGACTGAAGTCATACAAAGTATGTTCTCCAACCATCACAGAATTAAATTAGCTATCAATTAAATTAGAAACTAGAAAATCCTCAGGTGTTTGTGGAGATTAAACTTTATACTTCTAAATAATATATGGGTCAAAGAAGAAATTAAAAGAGAAATTAGATAATATTTTAACTGAATGAAAACAAAAAAGTATCAAAATCTAAGGGAATTTATAACTTTAAGTATATACATATTTTTAAATGTTTCAAATCAATAATATAAGCTTCCACCTTAACAAAACAGAAAAGGAGCAAACTAAACCCTAAAACATGCCAATGAAAGGGAATAATAAAGATCAGAGCAAAAAGTAAAAAACTACAAAACAGAAAATTAGAGAAAAAGTAGGCTCTTAAAACAAAAAAATCAGCCCTGACCAGTGTGGCTCAACTGGGCTCCATCCCACAAAGCAAAGAGTCACCAGTTCAATTCCTGGTAGGAGCACGTGCCTGGGTTGTGGGTTTGGTTGCCGATGGGGACATATACCAGAGGCAACTAATCATTGTTTCTCTCCCTTTCTCTCTCCCCTCCCCTCTTAAAAACTTCTTTAGGTGACCTGATCAAAATCAAAGAGAAAAAGAAGCACAAATTACTAAAATCAGGAATAAGAAAAGGGACATTACTCTGACCCCTCCTCCCCAAATTATTCTAAGAACCTGAAACAAACATGTTACATGTCAACTGTTCTTCAATAAAAATACTTTTAAAAGAATTAAAAGGGAGGGAATATTATAAGCAAATTTATGCTAACAAATGAGACAACTTTTATGAAACAGACAAGTTTCTAAAAAGATACCTTATCAAAACTGACTGGAGACAAAAAAATCTATGACAAATAAACAAACTAATACTTAAAAATCTTATCCCCCCCAAAAAAAGAGAAAAAAAAAAGACCAAGCCCAGATGGCTTCACTGATGAATTCCCTCAAATATTTAAGGAAGAAACATCAATCCTTCACAAACTCCTTCATAAAAGAGAGGAAGTGGGTACATTTTGCAGCTCAATCTACAAAGCCAGAGGTACCTACTCTGACTGATACCAGAGTCAGACAGAGACATCACATGAACACTACACACCAGTGTCTCTCATAAACAAAGATACAAAAAATGCTTACAAAATATTGGCAAACTAAATCCAGCAACATGTAAAAGAGCCTACACACCATAACCAAGTAGATTTGCCCCACGAATGCAAAATTGGTTTAACTTTTGAAAATCAACTAATGTAATATACCATATTAAGACAGTAACAGACAAAAACTACATGGTTACCTCAATAAACAGAAAAAAGCACTTGACAAAACTCAATACCCATTCATGATATAAAAAACTCATCAATCTTAATACTAGAAGGGAACTTCCACAACCTGATAAAAGGCATCCACAAAATACCCACAAGTAACATCATGCTTAATGGTTAAACACAAAGTTTTTCTTGTAAAAATCATGATGCCCATTTTAACCACTTCTATTCAACAATGAAGGTTCGAGCTAGTAAAAGAAAGCAGGCATTCATTAATTAAGGAATCCAGATTAGAAAGGAAGAAAAAAAAAGTCTTCATTCTCTAATAACTCTGTATGTAGAAACTTCCCAATGAATCCACAAAAAGTGCTGCAAGAACTAATAAACAAGTTCAGCACAGTCCCAAGAAACAAACTCAGCAAGGTCACGAGATATTAGATTAATTAAACAGAAATCGATTCTATTTCTATAGTGAAATGACAGCTTTTTATCGTATCTTCCCATCAAAAATTTGAATTGATTCAAATTTTCTTTCTTATCCCTCAGCAGAGCTTCAAATTTTTCAAGCAGATTGCTCCCAGGCATTTTTACCTTTTGGTTACTGTGAATGTATACCTTTTCTTCCATTATTAGTCCTGATGTCTACTATTCGTGCAAAAAAATTAATTATGCAAATTATTTTTATAAGCACCTCCTTTAGTGAATTATTTTCATACTATCAGTACAAGAACAGGCGGGCAGATGAACTGAACAGGACTGATTTCAGAAACAGACACCCCCCTGCCATTAACATGGAAATTTAGTGTATGATAAATGCGGCATTTCAAATACGTAGAAAAGAAATACACCGTTCGCCCTGGCTGGTGTGGCTCAGTTGGTTAGGCATCATCCCACACACCAGAAGGTTGTGGGTTCAATTCCTGGTGAGGGCACATGCCTAGGTAGTGGGTTCCTTCCCAGTCAGGATGCCCACAAAAGGCAACCGATCAATGTTCCTCTCATATTGATGTTTCTCTCTTTCCCCCCGTTTCTCCCTCCCTTGCCCTCTCTCTAAAATCAATAAGCATGTCCTCAGGTGAGAATTTTTTAAAAAATACATCATTTAATAACTGGAAGAGGACAACTGGTTAGTCATCTGGAAAAAAGTAAAGTTGGATGTCTACATCCATTGGTTATACCACATATTTTCCACATAACACGATTTTAAACAATTTAAACCATAAAAAGTAACAGAAAATCTGCATAACTTTTATTCAAGTAGCATAGTTCACGGAATCTAAAACTACCAATCTCAACACGCACAACTATTTTACGTGTTAATAAGAAAGGAAACAGTTTGTCAAGCTAGGACAAACCAGCGGTTCATGTGATTCAGAGATGTTACAATGTGAAGGGATCGCTAAATGGTGAAGACCTTTTAAACCTTACAAAGAAATCTTCCCGCCCCCTGCTATGAAGAAAAGGATCATTAAATTCAAGCATTAAAAAATCAAAACTTCTCTAAGGCAAAAAACAAAATCAAAAGATAAGCAAAACCTCAGTGGAAATAACCTGCCTAACAAATGACAGGGGGCTCAGCTCATGACCAAAAAGATCACTGACAAATATACACATGGCCAATAATACTGGGAAAAGTGTTCCCACTCACTCATAATCATAATTTGAAAAGGAATACAACAAAACCTGACAAATATTAAAAAGCTTGACCCTAAGAAGTATTGTCAAAGTGGAGTTCCATTTTCCAAGACTACTGATACCAGGGCAATCTTTGTAGTTAGGCAATTCATCCATCGAATTATTAAACGTAGATATTCTTTGGATCAATAATACTTCCCTTAAGAATTTATACTGTAAATATATTTTAAAATATGTACAAAGACATACCCAGGGACATTCACTATACTAGCATTTATTACAGAAGAAACTAAAAATCTAAATATCCATAAAAGGGTGACCAGTTAAAATAATTATGGTACATCCAATTATTGGAATACTACAGAGAATGAAATAAGAAATAATATGCAAAGACACAGAAGTGTGCCTTGCTGAGTTTGTTTCTTGGGACTGTGCTGAACTTGTTTATTAGTTCTTGTAGCACTTTTGTGGTATGAGTGGTATGATCTCATCTGTGTAAAGAATATGTAAATACAGGTAGAGATATAAATGCCTGCACACATATACAAAACTTCTAAAAGGACACACACACGCACACACACACAAATGTTTGCAGTGAACCGGAATGGGGAAAGCCTTTTTTCTTTAACCTTATAACATTCTCTACTGCATTAGTGTGTATTTCTCTTACAACAAGCCCTTGCTAAGGAAGGATAAATGCTGAATATAACAATTACCAGAAAAAGTGAAAAAAAAATCTGAAAATATGGCCACTGAAACAACAGCAGTATTTTCACGTTCTTATTTTAAAAGAATTCTCAAATAAAATTTTGAGAGACATGAGAATGTGTGCCACTGATAGATATTGTTAATACCCTGGAAACTGTTAAGCATTTAATTTTCTTTCACTTTTAAAGGTAAGGCACAGGTCCAATATATGCTTCGACATAGGCTACTATGAGGAGAACGGAGAGGATCATCTGTGTTCCTAAAATAAGGGAAATGGGGCCTAAAAAGAAACATGCAAATAATCTACTAAAGTGAGGAAAAATAATGATCTTCATCTTATAAACCTAATAGCATTAGTTCACTTCAATGTACAGGTGTTATATCTATATATAGTGGTATCCTATGTGCACGTAATATTCAAGCTGTGTACAATTGGGGATAAAAGGAAAAGGGATTGCCTGGTAAAAGCAGCTGTTACAGGTGTGTTTATGTGCGAGCATATGGGCATCGAACACAGGTAACAAAGACGGAGTAAAACAGTACTGGATTACCTTTATGAAATATGTCAGGCAAATGCCCATCCCGCCAGGTCACTTGGCTGAATTTCCAAGCTGTTGATTCCTTCCTCTATCCTACAAAAGTGTAAAAATACAGGTTACCCCCAAAAGAATCAGGATTAGACATGTTCTCAAAGTCAGGTCAAGTAGTTATACCTAAACATGCTAAGTCTAACAAAATTTTTTCCATGACAGATATGTTGAATTAAATCAAATTAGTAGCAACTAACACTTAGTGCTAAATGATATCACAAAGAAATGACCCTGACATTAATTGGACTTTTCAAATTTAACTTCTAATTGAGGATTCAGATTTCTTTAAAATCAGGGCAATAAATCTAAAATTATCTTAAACAACTTAAAATAGGAAACAGCATAAAATGTGCTTTATTAAAATCTTATGCTAATACTCTCTATTATTCCAACAGTACTATTTCTTAATGAAATCCCACAGTAACATTTCCCTCAGCTCAAAAGTCTAAATATATTAAGAATGTCATTTCTAAAAATTAAAAAATACTAAGTATTGAAAACTTTCAAAGCAAAGGTATTTAATAATGCCAAAACGATCTGCACTTTTAAACAGAAAACGAACACCCTGCATGAATGCGGCATCGGCAGTGGACACGCGGCGTCTGTGTGTGACTGGGCACTTTTTCCTGGCACAGTAAATGGATAATTAAGATCGAAAGCTGACATTTTATTGGAAACAAACAATAAGCCAGAGGTAATTTTTTATTCAGAAATAATCAAGTGTTTTATGAAGGAGCCCTAACACATTTCTTAGGACTCAATAAATATCTTGCAAATCAATGCAGCTACAAAAGCAGAAGAATTAAGGAAACTTTAAATCTGTACAAAATAACCAAGTACATTATTTCAAATCTGTATCATACAATTTTATCAAGGGATTACAAACACTACAGCCTTCTGATAATTCAGCGTTTTCTAGTCCACAGCAGATCAGTAGTTTTGTTGCTACACTAACTACAAAAGAAATCTATTTTAAAATAACATATTTCTACTAAGTCCTCAACGGCCTGACTCAAAGTTTTGTTCCCAGACACTCAAGAGTATATATGCCATTTTTCTCAATTATGTAAAACTTTTAAAAACACACTTCTATAGTGATAGTATCAACAAGATAATAGAGGCCTTTAAATATGTTAGCATTAGGTGCCACTGAACCACAGGGACACACTCTAAGAAATGTGTCAGGAGGCTATTTCATCGTCGCGCAAACACCACGGAGTGCGCTCGCACAGACTCAGCCGGTACAACCTACTGTGCGCCTAGGCTGCACAGAGCAGTCTACTGCTCTGCAGGGGAGGAAAAATAATTTCCCCTCTACCCTGCTGGGTCCTTGGCTGAGACATCCCTGTAAGGAAAGACGGATTAACAGGAGAAAAACCAAAGTTTAACAGCATTTATGCCTCCTGTATAAATGGGAGAGACCCAGGAAAACCGATGACTCCCAAAATGGCTGAAGCCGCCACCTTAAATACCATCTGTACTGAAGACAAAAGATGTGGCTTGGAAGGAGTCAGTCAGTAAACAAGGGTAAGGCTGACATGGAGAGTGGTTTTCTGAAACTGGCAAGTTTCTAGAGATAAGATCATCCCTCCCCCTCCATCTAAGAACTTGAAGGAGAAACCTTACAGATGGAAATTTCCCTTACAAATGTTAAGTATCTTTTACAAAGCGTAGCTTCTACTTCATTTTCAGAACTTTTCTCATGTCTTCAATTTCTTAAAACTAACCAGCCTAAAATAATCCTATGCCAAACAGACATACAGCTCTTATGTTCCCCTACTGGACAACTGGAACCCCGTGGCTGAGTATTTGTGCAATGTGTTATGCTAGCAATTCAGGACCAACAGATTCTCAGGAGGGCTAGGGCATCACCAGGCCATAGGAATTTTTCAGCTCCACTGTCAGTCACTAGGTAATAGGAATTTTTCAGTTCTATCATAACCTTATGGGACTAAGGCTGTCAATGCGGCCCATCACTGCAGGGAACGTTACGTGGCACATGACGTTACTGTAGTAGACATTAAGGACAGGTAAACCGAAACAGTATCTGCACCACACTGCTACTTACTATTCTCATGTTCTTTACTGTATTCAACTTTTAGAATTTCGAACATAGCTACAGAAATAAAGTTGACAGGATAAGCAAGGCAAACGCTGCATACAGGAAATAAAAACGTCTTCTAATTATACATTTTAGTATTACATTCTGAGTCTTTTTAAAGTTGACTGGATATATCTAGTCCACAATCATATTGCATAAGTCATCTCATAATACAGTAACATCCACAGACTGAACAAATGTTTCTGAAATGTTAATTTTTTATTTAAAAGGCATAAATTAAGGCTGTCATACGTCAAAACCATATCTAGACTAGGCATGTTAGAAGAGAAACAAAAAATAAAATAGTGAAGAAGGAAAAATAAATGTGCCTCTGCCACCACATGAACATGTATAAAGTAATATAATCTCAAAGTCTAAATCTAGTATCCGAAGTTTTCAAATACCTTTGCCACCACAACGCTTCCCCTGCGATGGAAACCCACGACTTCCCCTCACCCACCTGCCACAGGTCTCTCTCTGGAGCTCTCACTCATTTAGCCTCATCCACCCTTTCGCTTCTCCTTCCCAGCTCCAGTCCTTCTCTCTTCTCCGCTCCTCTCCACCAAGAACGGGGAGAACCTGCCAAGCTGGACACGAACCCTGCAGCACCAAGTGAGAGGGAGGAAGCTCCTTCTCCTGCCACTCTCCCACCTCAGAAGTTAGTCAATATTCTCGCTTAGCAATTCTTCTGACTCCAGATTTTAATGACTGAATATTCCCTACTTATAATCATTTGTATAAATATAAAGTCAAATAAAGACTAAAAACATAAAGTGGAAATTTTATATTCATGCTATCAATCAAGATGTTTCTTTTCAGTCAATACAGATGTTAACAGATCCATCCCCACTACAGTATAAATATGGGCTCCACTTTACGTGGTATGACCCTTCACACTTACTGAATGACTAAGGCAGTCTCCCACCACTACCAGTTCAATAACTATGGTGCAGA
>PVKM010022501.1:0-21810 GCA_004027735.1 Carollia perspicillata
TATTGATTTTATTTACTTAATGAGCTTCTGTCAGTTCATGTTTTTCCCCTCTTTGGGAGTTTTCTGATTGAAGGGGGGTATTGAGAAGAGTTTTGAAGGTCATCGAATATGGAAGAGCAGAAACTCAGTTCCTTGTTGTTTACTATAGTTTCACAAATGGAAGTGCTAATTACCATGCATCATCTAGTAAAATTGTGACAGCAGTCACAGCCACAAAAATGTTCACAACCAATTACCTCTTTTCTTTTCTAGAAAGACTTTTTGGTTTACTAGTCTGTATAATCTACTTTTGATTAACTGCTAATTTTTCACTTTATAGATTGTTCTTTTTCTTTTCTGCGATTGACCTTTTCACCATTTCATGGATAATTAGCATCCTCTTCAGAGAGGAAAGCAGAGGGAAACTAAATAAATGCATTTGTCTACATTTACTCTGCTTCTTGTTAATCCTGCCTTGGAAAAGGTCTGATAACAAAGAACGTTAATGTTATGACTAAAATGATGATGTTGTTCAAACTAGTCTTTGTAAACCCAGAAAACAGACACCTACAGGGGCCTGGCAGGTAAGGTTAGTGTGCACTTGAGACACTCAGTGGTGGACACTAGGGTAACTGTGGATAACACGGCCTCCCCTTGAAAGGATTAGAATATTTCAATTTGCACAACATCCCTGAGCTAGTCAACATGAGCACCACCAAACAGGGGCCGAAAGAAATGCTTTAAGCACAACGTGAAGCACATAGTTAACCAGTGAATAGCTGGGACCAACATGGTCCATAGTAAGTACTTTTTTTTACCTAAACCTAATCCTAAGCCTAAAGTAAAATGTTTTTTTGAAGACAGAGCGGTATGCCCCACAGGAATCTACATTCACAAGATAAGTTTCTGTGGTTTTATAAAAGGTTATTGGAACAAATCCCAAATAATTTCCCGTATTTATTAGGAGATCATTCTTTTATTTGCAAGTTGTAATGTTTCCTTATAATGTATATATTTAGGCTTTTATGTTGTTTCTACTCACTTTTTTCAGGGAAAATTTCATGGAAATCCAATGCATGTAGCTGTGGTTATTTCAAATTGTTTAAGGGAAGAGAGGAGAATATTGGCTGCAGCCAACATGCCCATTCAGGTAATAAGTTCTAAACTTGTAATCTTGTTATAACCTGGAGCTAAACTTTTTTCCAAACAGAAATTCTTTTCTTGCAAACCAGCTTCTTCTACCTGTGTTACTGGTGCCACCATCCTTCTGTTCACTTGTAATCAAGGTCTATGGGTCTTTGAGTATGATCCCTCTCTCTGCTTCTTTTTTTTTTTCCTAAAAAAAAAGATTTTATTTATTCATTTTTAGAGAGAGGGGAAGGGAGGGAGAAAGAGAGAGAGAGAAACATTGGTTTCCTCCTGCCCACCCACAACAGGGATATGGCCCGCATCCCCGGCATGTGCCTTGACTAGGAGTTGAACCAGCAACTCTTCAGTTTGCTGGAGAATGCTCAACCCACTGAACCACAGAGCTTCTCTGCTTCTTTATTGAGATAATTATCAAGTTTTTCCAAAGTTTGTTTCTAGAATCTTATCTCTACATTTATTTTTCTGTTTCCACTGGTCACACTCTGGCCCATGGTCTTACAACATTGGTTGAATAACATAGTAACTACCTCCTAGCTGAATGCCTACCATTTGGACCCTGCTTCCCCCAGCATATTTATTCTCAGGGATTGATCTTGCTCAAAACACTTCAGTAGCTCCTGATTTCCTACCCCACCAGTCCAAACTTCTCCATGAGCAGTAATTTTGTCTTACAGAAATCCATAAATACTTGCTTGTTAATTGCTTGAATATAATTTGCTTTTCCACATTTTAGATTATATTTTACCCCACTATTCTGAATGAATTCAGAACTTCCATTAAAGACAAGCAGAGGAATCAATGAAATCTTTAATGAATAATGCTTACTAAAAGAGTATATCAATAAGCAATTTTCCAAGTGGCATCTTCCATAATTTAGTAAATCACACCACAATATTTATTTTTGAAGGTCTAAGAATAATTTTTAACTATTTAAAAGTTCTTAGGTTTAGTTATTATTAGGTTATGGTTATTTTGAGAAAAGTATGAAGTTTTAAAAATGTACTATTCTTATTTTTAGGTGAAAAAAAGAAGATGGCATCATTTTTATTTAATTTAAAATCTGAAGTATAGTAAGTTTATAAAGTAAATATAGTTTGATTCAGTGCTTTGGGATAAAATTAAGATACTATTACTAATATGTTATATTCTCATATTTATATTCTAAACTATCTTTTTTTGTATCCCTCTTATCTCTCATCATTTTAGTGTATATGTGTGTGTGTGTGTTCCCTTCAAATGTTGGGTATCAATTAAACTAGTAACATTAGCTTATTTAAATAGATGCTAATCAAAGTCACTCTGCAAATAATCGACCAGAAGCACATGCTGCCACAAAAGAAGAACTGGTTTATAAATTTCAAAGAGGTAGACAGTAACAGAGGCTAAATGAGAGTGAGGGAATTTTATAAAGGTTTGACAATCTGAAGACTGGTGTAGTTGAAAGAACACTAGATCGACTGTCTGGGACATGGGTTCCATGTGAAGTGCCACCACTGATTTTAGCCGTGATTTTTAATGGCTGTAGAGTATTTCATATCACATTGACCCAAACCTCAGTTCAAAGTATACTACATATACTGCATTCATCACAAACCTGTTTCTCGACATCATTGAAATTTCAAGACATTCTTTTTCCAGGGACCTCTGGAGAAGTCCTTACAAAGTTCTTCAGTTTCAGAAAGACAGAGGAATGTGGAGCACAAGGTGGCTGCCATTAAAAATAGCGTTCAGGTGAGTGATCTTACAGATGCCTAGAAAGCCTAGCTATTGTGCCCATACAGCTACCTTCCTCTTATGTGCCCAAAGTTAGTGCCTACAGAAACGATGGAGCAATTTGTTAATAAGATAAATGTCTTTCATACACTACGCTCATATTAGAAAAGATTTCTTATGGGGAAGCATTTTAACTTCAATTATTGGAGACTGAGTCTACCCACCACCACACTCCACCACTGGGGAGCCATGCGGCCTCAGGCAAGTAAGTTACTTCACATCTCTAAACCTCTGTGTCTTCATCTGAAAAAGTGAGGATAACCACCATCATAGGGTTTTGTGAGGACTGCAGGAGATAATACATGAAAAACCTTTAGCCTAGATCTCAACACTAAATACCTGTTATGTCTGAGCAAAAATCATCAGCTGGTTTGGAGAAAAGTAAAAATCTCAGAGATCAAAACAAGAGACAGAGGAAGCACAGATTTTTTTCTAAGAAGTAGAGAAGGAACAAAAATTGTACTGAATTGTCATAAACTGCAACAGATTAAAAAGGAGACAAAGCAAAATGATAATTGGTACACTAACACAGAATAATATGGAACTAAAAGGAAAAAGTACTCATATTCTCAGGTAAAAAATGATATTAGTAGCATCATTTGGAACTAATTGACGAACAAAAGGTAAGATGCTGAAGGATTTCCCACTAGGAAGAGAAAATGGCAAAGCAAATTCAATCTGGTTCTCCAAGTTTTATTCAACTGTTACAGGCATTAGCTCTTTATAAATGTAGGGTCTATGTAAGTATAGTTAGTCTAGGATATTACTGGAAACTGGAAGTACAAAACAGTATATTTTGAAATATTGATGATGTTTCATTGACATGCTTAATTGTAACAACTGAGAGAGTATGTTTTCTTTTGTAAAAAGATAACAGAACAAGACACCAAATATTTAGAAGACCTGCAAGATGAATTTGACTACAGGTATAAAACAATTCAGACGATGGGTAAGTTTTGGGTTTATCTATAATTCTACATTGGGACACAAAAGCAACATGACTAGGGTTTCTTCTTTACTGACAGACTTGATGAATTCATCCACTTCTCTGAGTTATTTTCTCTTTTTTGAAGGAAGGGTTCAGGAGAAGAGCATTTATTTTGCTTCCTCCTTTTCTGTGTGTGTGTGTGTGTGTGTATGTGTGTGTTTATTTATTTATTTATTTAACAAACCAATTCCAAGTAAATGATTAAACTGTTGAGAAAGCACTTCTACTTCAGCATGCAGCTCCAAAAACAAAGTACGTTTTCCTATAGAAGCAAAATATCATTATCACAATTATAAAGAATAATAATACTTGCTAATATGATCAAGAAATTAGTAATATCATCCCTAGGTGAGTTTTTAAATATAATTTTTTAGAGTATAAATTATAAATGTGATCCACTGTAGGAAATTTGTAAAATAAAAAAAACTGAAATATTAAAAATCACACAAAATTCCACTGTCTACAGATAAACACTGTCAAAATGATAGAATATTTCCTTCCAATTTTTATAAATGTTTAAATACATACCTATTTATTTGCAATTTATTTATTGAGATCATCTTGTATACATTTTTGTAATTGCATTTTAAAGTTTTAAATATTCCACTATATCATAAAAAATCTCCAAAAGATCATTTCAATAATTATATAAATGTCAAAATGTAAGGATACTGATTTATTTGACTATCTCTTTATGGTTAAACAGTTCAGTTGTTTACAGTTAGGTGTTTTTTTTTTAAGAAACGGAAGGAGTTTAATTTTTTGCATGTAGTGGAACCTAATCTACAAAACAAACAAGCATGCAAAATATAACAAAAAACATTGAAATAAAGAACAAACTGACAGTAACCAGAAGGGGGGGGAGGGTTAATGGGGGAAAATAGGGGGTGGCCCATCCAGGAACATGTATAAAGGACACATGGACAAAGCCAAAGGGGGGGGGGTTCGAGAGAGGGAGGTGGGGATGGGTGGGGCAGGGGGCCTAGTGGGGTGAAAATGGAGACAACTGTACTTGAACAACAATAATAACAATTTTTTTGAAAGAAATGGAAGGAAAGAATGAGACTTTGATATGTTCAACATTTATAAGTAATAATGGATCTTTTAAAGTGTATTGCAATTAGTGGGATAATTGGAGAAATTCTAATTAGGTCTAGATTGGTTAATAGGGACTGTATCAGTGTTAATTTAGTGGCTTTGATAATTGCACTATGCTTATGTAAGACAGAGGAAGCTGGATAAAGGATATATGGCAGCTCCATTATTTTTGCAACTTTTTAAAATTCTAAAATTATTTTTAAATAATTTAAAAACAAGTTGGATATAAACCTTTCATTTAAAGAATCGTCTTTAACTACTGAAAGACTAATTTAAAATGTATCTGGAAGGCAGTATGGATGACTATGTTCAAGTGCTTACATTTTTGGCTAAGATTTAAAAGAGACAATACTAGGAAACTTGTTTTTCCGAGCACAGGTGAGGAGTGACATGTTCTTCTGGCATTTTCAGGATGTCTTAATTCCCATGAAGTGTTATTTAAAATGTTTATAATTGTTTGTACGTATTATATATTCTTTCTTCAGAAGAAAGGACACAACTGTAGTTTCATCAGATTATCAAAGGGGTCCACAATGCTAAAGCAATTCAGAACAACTGCGAATTTAATCAAGCCGTTGTTCTGAAAGCAGTTCATTGAAAGCAGCCTTGCGCCAAATTTCATATGCAAACTATCAATTTTGAAAATTAGAATATAACAAAATATATCAAACAATAAAATTATTTTGAACTTAATATATTACAGTTAGAGCTAATTTAATATCTTTCAGTGCTCCATGAACATTATGAAGGATAAAAATAATCATTTATCACTTAAATCAAGTATTTATTTTGTTGGCTATAAGTAAAATAAAATGAAAGAGACATGGAAAACAAGTTATATCCTTGCTAGTAAAGATGGAAAGTATTAGCTAAGAAAGTTTTGAGTTGATAAAATGCTCTATAAGCAAGATTCTGCTATATGTGGGGATTTAGGAGCTAGTGAATTTGTGAATTAAAGCAACCCGGAATGATTCCTGGAGATCAGTGCCAATTTATAGAGAATTTTGGTACAATGTTGTTCTGGTGCCTCTTTTTCAGTTATACAAGTCAGATCAGCATTGCGAACATTTGCCTTTCATAGACATGAGTGGTTATAGAAACTGTCACTTGCTATATACCAATAAAGCTTAATGTTTAAATTAAATAATACAATTTTTATTTTAAATAATACATTTGCTATATACCAATAAAGCGTAATGTTTAAATTAAATAATACAATTTTTATCTCCCATTGAAGAGGATAAATCATTTTGGTTTTTCTTCAGCCAGAGATTCTTTTTTAAGATATGCAACTCTTTCCCACTTTCAATTTTACTGTGAGGGTAGCCTATTTTGCAAAGGAAAAGCAAATGATTTAGTCTTTGGTATTAGTTCACAAGAGCAAGCAGATAAAACCCTAACTCCACCAGGCAATTTCCTGTAACTACTGGGTATAAGGTAGAGCATCAGGAGGAGTTAAATATGATTTAATCATGTGCACAAAGAGAGGTCCCTTTCTTTCCTACGTAAGCCAGGCAAACTGGATTATTATCCAATGTAGAGGTATCTCATTGTAATAAGGAATCCATTGCAAAAACTTTTTTTAATCTTCTCTCTCCCCACCCCGAAAGGGAACATGGTATGAAGAATAGTCTCTTTCGGGGTCTATAAAATAGAAAGCTCCTCTCTGGAACACTTGGATGTAATCCTTCTGGCAAAATGAACAGACTTACTAACAAGTTCATCTCTCATGACACTATTCGGGCTCTTGCATTTTGAGAGAGTGGATTGCAGCCAGCTTGGCTTTCAGGACAGTGATCTTTGTCTTGGAGAGGACTGTAAATCTGATCTCTTTTCTTTGGTAGACCAGGGTGACAAGAACAATGCCCTAATGAGTCAGGAAGTTTTGACTCTGCAAGAAATGCTCAACAGCCTTGACTTCAAGAGAAAGGTTAGTGAAGAACTTTAATTTGGCCTTTCACCTATTTTCCTACAGCTAGTCCTACTGAAAAGAATCAAGCTCTTGGGTTTTATTTCTTCCATTTATGTTGAATGAATACATGGTCACGTGTCTAGGAAGAGTTCCACATTGTTTGCCATGCTTCTGAGTTTACAAAGCTGGCACTCTCTAGAGTCTGTTTATCTTCTTTATGTGGTACATTTATTGTAGCTACCACTAATGTCAAGGTAAACATCTCACCCAATTTTTAGTTGCCACTATTTCAGACATAACTCTTTTAGTTGCTGTACTTAATATGCTGAGATGAGTTCTACTACACATGCATAATTAAAATATTACTTGAATACTACCAAAATTTTTTTGGAAAAATAAGTGTTTTAGTTTCTATGCTAAAAATGACATTTTGTTAAGCAGTCTCCTAGATTTCAGGACAGTTTATTGATGACTGAATTTTTCAATCTGGCCTTCTCCCAAGGAAAGGAAGAACTTTTTCCTGGCTCAGTGAGATATTTTAAAAGAGGGAAAATATCTCTGTTTTATTTTCTACCTCTCCTTGAAATTCAAAGTGATTGAAATTTAACCAGTCACTGATAAATCAATACTTTACTTCTAAATGTTCAGCTCCATTTTTTATGCAGGAATTTGTGTGAGCACAAATAAATATAAAATTTATTTTACTCTAAGTTATAAACTTAAACAGTTATACATCAGACTTTAAACAAGCAGACCATTAATCCAAGAAAAACTTAATGTTTTATGCATAATAAATGTACACTATGTTTTATGCATGCTATCTTATTCAACTTTAGGAATAAGATTTTAAGGAGAGAAGGAACCTTGGAAGTAATTTAGCCTATTCATCTGATTGCATAGATTCCAGCAAAGTTAAATCCAAATTCACATAGTTTGTGGCAAAACCAGGGTAGGAATTCACATCTTCTAATTCCTGGACTTTTAACAATTATGTGTCTCCACTATGCCTCCTAAAACCCAGATAAAGTACTAATAAAAACTAATACAGAAAGACTAAAATTTTAGTTAGTACATTTTTAAATAAATAAATAAACATACTTATAATAATATAAATTCAACTTATAAGTGTCTTTAAAAAAAGCAGATATATGGCTTTATGACTACAAGATTCAATATTGTCATGGGAGTTACAAATTCAATGATAGTATGAGAATATTTTGAGATATTAAGAGGATATTAACTGTGACCATGCTTTTCTCTTCATCATTTGATTATAATAACTTAATTGTTTGAAAAGGCAGTGGTATGGCAAATAGAACATGGTATTTTGTAAAATATTTGGTCAAAATTTTAAGCAAGCCTTTATCTCCTAGGTCAGACAAATTGTTTTATAGGTTCAGTTATAAGTGACTTAGATTGTGTCTCCTAAAAATCTTTTCAGTAGTCATCTCTGTTTTTAGGAAGCCCTCAGTAAGATGACACAAATAGTAAATGAAACAGACTTGTTAATGAATAGTATGCTAATAGAAGAGCTCCAAGACTGGAAGAGGCGGCAGCAAGTTGCCTGCATCGGTGGTCCACTCCATAATGGGCTCGACCAGCTCCAAAACTGGTAAAACCATTGACTTCAGTTTCTAGTGAAAACCACAGGAAGTACAAAACTTCAGTGTCACTAAGCCAGAGAATGCAGACTTAGACCAGAATGTTAATTCACTAAGCTTATTAACAGTTTATTAGCAGGAGGGGACTCTATAGTTGAAAACAAATAGATATAATTGTATACGTGTTCTTAACTTTTATTCTTTTGGAGAGAAAAAGAAAGCATCTATAGAGATCTATAAAATGCATAAGAATTGCTTAATTTTCTTATATACCAATCTTAAAAGACATGAATTTTTGAAACCAGCAATAAATATGCTTACTTTAAAAACATAAGAAATGCTAGCTTCAAAAGCTTGAAAAAATATCTCAGTTTTTAAAGGTGTATCTTAAGATGTCAGAATTAAACATTGGTCTGTGTTTTCAACAAAGCAATTTATTTTGGTATTTAAGTGAAAAGTCTCAAAGGGCAAATACAACATGGCACCTGCTGTCTATGGATGCACACACACAATCATATTTAGAGTCAATCCTTTGTATTAGAAGAAAAACATGTTGATAGGTTTTCCCCTTCATCAATGAAAAAATAAAACTACCTGGTTGAAAGAAAAATTAGAGAATATAATTTAAACAAGGAAAATGTTCAACAGAAATGTAAAATTGTTTTCAAAGAGTACAGCTCAATACAATGAAAATATGTAGTAACTGGGGCCACTTGCACGAAAAGCTTATGCTTCTCAAAACAAGTAAGGAATTGGGCTCTTTTTGGAACATACTGATTTTCCTTGGGGAGAAACATTGTTTCTCTAACCTTACTGTACTCTGTTGTTATGAAAACAAGGTAAACAACAAAGGGAGCCATAAAACAATGCTCATACCAAATTCAGTGTGTGTAAGAGGGCCAGGAGGTGGTGGGTTGACAGTTCTTTCCACAGTGTTACATGGGGAATAAACTTTTTAGTTGGAAGAGCTGCTATCAGGACCAAATGGGCTTACCGAATCTGTCGAGACATTCTACCTGCTCTGTAGTTGGAGGCCCTTCCAGCCTCCAACATTTACGTCTCCCCTTCCTTAGACTTTCGGTCCAACCTCCCACGTCCATTTCTGAGGTGAGATCACCGCATAGTGAGGAAAACTCCTAGCAGATACCTTTCTCCAGAGACCTCCATTGATAAGTCCTAGGCTTATATACCTAGGGTTATAAAAAACACATGTGTTTGTTTTATATTGTTTTTCTTCTTTAGCCTTCTTACCCATAACATTCTTCATGCCATCTATTTTTAAAGTTTTAACTTTTCTCTTTCTTTGTTCTTTAGTGAGTGCCAAATTCTCAACATCTATATGTTTGACAGACTTCTATATGTTAAACAAAGGCTATGTAAAAGGGATTTATTTTCTGTAACTAAAGGAATAAATTAGAAAACATTCAAAATATTTAACATTGTGTTGTGCATCTTAGAGAAAAATAGATTAAAGCAAAATATGAGGAACTGTCACTAATCTTTAATGGAATTCAGTGATTAACTTAGTTTAATATTTTAACATTGGCTAAATATAGTGAATAGTTAAAATGATAGATTAAGTGAAAAACCTGTATGTGATTTTCATTTGCTGTTTAATAGCTTCACACTATTGGCAGAAAGTCTGTTCCAACTCAAAAGACAATTGGAGAAATTAGAGGAGCAATCTACCAAAATGACATACGAAGGTGATCCCATCCCCGTGCAAAGACCACACCTGCTAGAAAGAGTCACCTTCTTGATCTACAGCCTTTTTAAGAAGTAAGTGTTATCACCCTGGCTGCTGTGGCTCAGTGAATTGAGTGCCAGCCTGCAAACCAAAGGTTCGCTGGGTTGATTCCCAGTCAGGGCACATGCCTGGGTTGCAGGCCAGGTCCCCAGCTGGGGGCATGCAAAAGTCACCCACACATTGATGTTTCTCTCCCTCTTTTTCTCCCTGCCTTCTCTTCTCTCTAAAAATAAATAAATAAAATCTTAAAAAAAAGAAGTGTTATCCATTTAAATGTCTCATAGCAGCTTCAGTCCTGTGGGTTGTAGGGACACCCTAACTGGAGTTTTGGTGTTAAGGCGAAGGAGTGGTAGGGAACTAAACAATGAGCTTCAGGGTAAACTGAATTAAAGCTCCAGAGAGTTCCAGAAACATTTCTACTCTTTACTATTTATCCATATTTCCCCCATCAACTGACTCAGTTTTCCATGAACCAAACCTTAGGTTTCCATGAACCTAAAGTTCATTTTTCAACATTAGAAAAGAAGATTTCAAGGATTTTTTAAGTACATATCCAAGAAATGAAGGGTGGAGAACATATTTATGTTTATATAAAGAAAAAAATGCTTGTATATACCAGAAATCCTAATATCTAGTTCAAAAATGTCATGAAATTAACTTTCTATCTTATGTTTAGTATGATAAAAATAGACAGGAACTTTTATTCTTGACTCAGTTATAACAATTAAGAATTAATTACTATTGTTACTTAGAGGCAACCTTTAAACATTTTGCCACCCCTGGCAGTTATTAATAAGAAGTCTTTGGAAATATCTAGTTCTTAATGGGGGTTTGAATGTCTTCTAAATGTAAGGAGTTTGGTCCTTGTAAAGGGACAGCATCCTGTTCCTCTGTGGTTTTCAGCCTGTCGATATTTTCAGTGTTTGCAAATGACACGCTTTATTTCCTTTTACTCTAGCTCATTTGTGGTTGAACGACAGCCATGCATGCCAACCCACCCTCAGAGGCCAATGGTACTTAAGACTCTCATTCAGTTCACGGTAAAGCTAAGGTAGGCAGAATGTTTTCTACCATTTCATGTGTTTATGGAGCCAAAGCCACTATGTAATTTACACTAATTTCTATTATTGTGCCTTTCCTTCCATTATTCTTTATTGAGTGCTTCCTGCTTGCCCACCACTAAGCTGCGGGAAATACAGAAATCTTAAGATGGGGTTCTCTGTTGGTAAAGAGGATGACAATGAAGATGAGTGCATGAAGGATTTAGGGTGAAAGCACAAATCACACAACATTGGGCATCATGGAATTAACTGCTGAAAAGATTGGCTTGAGAGAAGGCTGCAGAGACTAGAGAATGCCTTGTGGTCACTGTGAGGAAGGACCTTGAGGGAAGAGCAGAGGCAAAGGAGAGCAGCTTGCAAGAGAATAATACTAAGAAGACAATGACTTCCTGGGTCTGTTTCACAAGCATGTGGAGCACGGCAGTGGTAGAATTAGGAAGATACACTGGACACAGATCAGGGAAGGCTTCAAATATCCTACCCAGGAAATACAGCGGCACATTCTTCTCCTGTGATTACCTAGCAACCAGCTTATTAGATTTTCTGAGAAAACATTCAACACTACATATTTAGTTCATATTTACTATACACCTGATATAAAAACATAGGACTTTTGTGTTATTGTTGCTTTAGTTGTGTACTTGATCCTTTCCATTAGCATAACAAACAAAATGTATAGTTTTCCATAATGACTCTTAAAATAATGAGTTTGAGTTTGAACTTTCAAAGATTTTCACTATGCTTCAGTTTCCAGGGCCCCAAAGTTTTAAATTATGAATCATTAGTTCACCTTAGAAAAGCTGATGGTGATTTAGGAGTTCCATGATAGGGTCCCTGATCACGTACCACTATTGGAATTCCTTTATTTTATTTTATTTTTTTAAGTCTTATTGAGTTTTTATCTTTCTTTTTAAAAATATATTTTATTGATTGTGCTATTATAGTTGTCCTAATTTTCCCCCTTGCCTCCACCTGGTACCCCCATTCCCTCTAGCAATCCTCCCTGCATTAGTTCATGTTCATGGGTCATGCATATAAGTTCTTTGACTACTCCATTACCTGTACTGTTCTTAACATCCCCCTGTCTATTTTGTGCCTACAAATTTGTGTCTCTTAATCCCTGCACCTTTCCCCCCATACTCCCTCTTCCTCCTCCCAACTGATAACCCTCCAAATTATCTCCATATTTATGATTCTGTTCCTTTTCTGCTTAGTTTGTTATTTGGAGTCAATTATTGATAGTTATGAATTTACTGCCATTTTAATGTTCATTGTTTTGATCTTCTTCTTTTTCTTATATAATCCCTTTTAGCATTTTATATAATAATGGCCTGGTGATGATGAACTCCTTTAGTTTTATCTTGTCTCAGAACACTTTATCTGTCCTTCAATTCTAAATTATAGCTTTTCTGGGTAGAATAATCCAGGTTGAAGGTCCTTGCTTTTTACCACTTTGAATACTTCTTGCCAGTTCCTTCTTGCCCGCAAAGTTTCTTTTGAGAAATCAGCTGAGAGTCTTATGGAAATTCCTTTGTAGGTAACTATCAGCTTTTCTCTTGCAGCTTTTAAGATTCTCTCTTTACCTTTAGCCTTTGGTATTTTAATTATGATGTGTTTTGGTATGATCCTCTTTGGAATTCTCTGTGCTTCCAGCACTTGTATGTCTATTTCCTCCACCAAATTAGAGAAGTTTTCTTCATTATTTTTTCAAATAAGTTCTCAATTGCTTGCTCTTTCCCTTTTCCTCTGACACCCTTACGATTTGGATGTTGGTACCTTTCAAGATATCCCAGAGTTTCCTAACCTTGTTTATTTTTTTGTTTGTTTGTTTTGTTTTTAATTCTGTTTTCTTCCTGCTGTTCTGGTTGAATACTTTTTCCTTCCTTGTATTCCAAATTGTTGATTTGATTCTCGGCTTCATCCCCTCCATTGTTGGTTCCCTGTAAATTTTTATCTCACTTAATGTAACCTTCATTTCTACCTGCAACTTTTTTATGCTGCTTCTTTTCGAAGTGTCCAACCTTTTTATGAAGTGTCCAACTTTTTTATGAAGTGTCCAGTGAGTTCCTGGTGCATCCTGCTAAACAGTGTTTTGACCTGTGTATCTGATAAGTTGCTTATTTCCATTTCACTTAGTTCTTTTTCTGGAATTTTGTTCTGTTCTTTCATTTGGGCCATATTTCTTTGTCTCCTCATTTTGGCAGCCTCCTTGTGTTTGTTTCTGTGTACTAGGTAGAGCTACTTTGACTCCCTGTCTTAGTAGTGTGGCCTATTATAGAAAAGCTCACCTGTTAAGTTGTATGGGGAAGAGCATTAGGTAACCATCAGGGTGGGGCAACCCATGTCACTGCTCGATTGCTCTGTGTGGGAGAGGGCTGGCCTTTGCAGTTCTGCCAGGGAGGAAGCTGCCTCCCAGCACTCACACTTCACTTTCTCCCTGTGTGCCATGGTGCCCTTCCAGCTCTTGCTTTGGTGCTGAATCCCAGATCAGGTGGGTCTGTAGGAGTCCTAAGTCCATTGTGGGCCCTTTAAGAGGAGTCTCTTGAGAATCCCACATTTTCTTCTTCTGCCCCAATCCCTACTGGTTTTTATAGCCAGAAGTTATGGGGACTTATCTTCCTGGTGCTGGAACCCTGGGCAGGGTTGTCTGAGCTGAGGCTGGGATCCTGTTTTCCCAAGGTATCCTTCCCAGTTTTTATCCTCCACATGTGGATGTGGGACTTCTGGTCCCCATCTCTGCATCTCTGCCCCTCCTACCAGTTTGGATAAATGTGGCTTCTTTAAATCCCTGGTTGTCAGATTTCCACATAGCTCAATTTTCTGACAGTTCTGCATAATATTTGTTTTGTAGTCCAGTTGTATTTTTTAGGTATAATTGTGCAAGAAGGTAAGGCATATTTATCTACACATCTATCTTGACCAGAAGTCTGATTCTTTATGTCTTTCCAGACTACTGATAAAATTGCCAGAACTAAACTATCAGGTAAAGGTGAAAGCATCAATTGACAAGTAAGTATCTAATTTCATTTTGAAACATGAAAACATCAGACTTTTTAAAAAAAATTGTCCTTGTTTTATTGAATAATTTCAAACTTTTAAATTTACCTCTCTAGCATTACATATCAATGTGCTTCAAATATTTGACTTTGAAATTCAAACATTCAACCAAACTTCAGGGAAGATTTATTTTTAATATTTTACTATAAGGTGATACATTATCCTCTGAGTCTAAAGTATCACAGAAAGTTTTTACTAGGTCTATTAAATAGCTTATTTTAAAGAATCTTCTTGGTTTTACAGGAATGTTTCAACTCTAAGGTAAGGCATTTACATTAGAACTTTTTTACTGTTCTCATAAATATATTTTACCTGTGATTATGTAAATAGCTAAGATTTCCTCTCTAGTAATCGAAGATTTGTCCTTTGTGGAACTCATGTCAAAGCCATGTCCATCGAAGAATCTTCCAATGGGAGTCTTTCAGTAGAATTTCGACATTTGGTGAGTAAATTTACACAGTAAAATTATACAAGCTCTTTTTTCAGATCAGACCGATTTTTACTAATGGGCTTTGTAACTCAATATATGTTGTTTCCTAGTGTTTCTTGTGTGAGATTAAGGGACATATTGAGAAATAAAACATGCCATTATTGAAGAATTTAATAGGGTAGAAGGAACACTGATGCTAAACTCAGAAGGTCTGAGGTCTTAACAAAGGTGAAGTAGTACCTACATGTATATAGTAATTGGTCCATAGATTTTGGTGGTAATGACAGAAGTAATTCATCTTATAATGGATAGACATTCCTGTGTTCACTTTTTAAATCTCCTTAAGAAATGATATCTAGTAACAAGTCTGGCTAGACACTTTCATTTTAGGAGAATTAGCTGGGAGGGAAATAAGGTGTTCCTCGTATGACAATTGCACAGTGTGGCTTGGCATGTCTAGAAAGCTTCTGACCCAGCCTCATCCTGTTGCTTCTTGTTTTTACCACTTCCTCTTAACCTAGAGTTCTCTTCTTGCTTTCTTTCTAATTCTTTGCATAGTTCTTAGATTCCCAAAGACCCTACTGCTTTTCTCACCAGAAACATGTTACTCACCTGGTTTGTTAACATTTAGGAAGTATCTCACCTGAATGTTGGAATGCCCCTGAATCTGTTTTTAAAGATAAAAAAAAATATGTTAACAGAAGGTATCTGGATACACAAATTTATGCCGGGGTTTTTTTTTAGTTTTGTTTTTGTTTGTTTTTCAGTACTGAAAAGTGGATTTCTTTTTAACTGAACCCTACCATGTGAGACAGTCAAAGAAAATGTAATAAGGAGTCATATATTATACATCCTTATAACCAGCACTTTTTTTTTACTTAGGTTTAATTTCTATCTTCAAGGAATTTTTAATAATATACAATGTTTGCTAATAAATTAGTAAAGCTATAAAAGGCCCTTAACTTAGAGATATCTGTCTCCCCAAAAAAGTCATGCAGAAAAGGAAGGACAGGAACATACCAAAAAGTGTTTAGGTCTTTATTCTAGCACATATAATATATAAAATAAGAAAATCTTACTTTTTACACTGTTCTAGTTTCAAAGCATTTTCATATATATTATTTTTTGTGTACCTTTAATCATTCTTAATATAAAAGCAAATGCAGAAAATCAGAGAAGCAAAATTTTTTAAATTTTATTTATTTATTTTTAGAAAGAGGGGAAGGGAGAGAGAAAAAGAGGGGGAGAAATATTGATGTGAGAGAGAAACATCGATCTGTTGCCTCTCATGCATGTCCCAACTGGGAACTGAACCTACACCCAGGCATGTACCCTGACCAGGAATTGAACCAGTGACCTTTGCCAAGGCCCAACAAACTGAGCGACCCCTGTCAGGGCAGAGAAGCAAAATTTTTTAAATTAAAAATCAACCTGTAATCCCACCACCTTGAGGTAACACTATTAACATCCTTATTTTTGTTTCTATTCTTTTTTCATATCAGGTGAGATTTTTTAAAAATCAGATGAGACTGTGCACACTATATAATTTGTTTTCTATCTCTTTTTTAACTGAGTTCCTGTCATGAACATTTTTGTGTCAGTAAATCTCCTTCTCCTCTGACATTACCTCGTACTCACTGTACCAGGTGGCACCTGGCCCCATCATTTATTTCCCGGTCCTCTGTGTTAAACTGGCCTTCACAGGGACTGGGAATCTTCACGGCTTAGCTCAGTTCAAAGGAGTTCCAGGTTCAAAGGAGTGTCGAAGAAATTTGAAAACATTCCAACATGATTTCCTCTTTCTAAAATATTGGCTGAAAAAACACAGTCTTAATGTCACACAACCTTCTCACCTATCCCAGTGGAAGTGTCTGAACTGGCATCCTATGAGGTGAAACAAGAAGCTTCTAATCTGTTGGATGTGGGCACCTCTGTCAGGTTTCCATGAGTTAGAAGACATCTGGGCTACTGTCAAAATTGTGACCAAGAAAATTGCTACAATAGGTACAACCAACTTGGTATTTAGCTGATAATGCTTCTCCATGTAAATACTGTTGTTTTCTTTTACAAAGCAACCAAAAGAAATAAAGTCCAGTGCTGGAAGCAAAGGAAATGAGGTAGGAAATGTTTTCTCCTTAAGAGTTTTTCTAGAAAATAATTATATAACATCTTATTTTTACAAAGCTCTTAAACTGCCCTTTATATTTTTATATAATGTCAAATTCATGTTTCTCTGATTACAAATGTAAAGCTTGATAATTGCAGGCAGTATATGGAATTTTGTTTTAAAAAGGAGGACATTGCATATTATTATATGCACTCTTCTAAGGAAATGACTATGAACAATTTGGTTCACATCAATCTAAACTTCATGCGTATATTACTTTAAAATATATATATGTACAATCTGTTTTATAATCTGCTGTTTTCACGTAGCAATTTAAGGTGAACAGCTTTCCATGACCTTTAATATTCTTGGAGAACATGATTTAAAGTGGTTGTATTATATTACATTGTACAGGTGTGCCATACTTTCTTTAGTCACTCTTCTCGTGTTATAAAATATCTTAAAATCACTCATTTTCCACAAATATGAGGTAAGTCTCAAACTTCATAACACAGTCTGTGAAAACTACAGGTGAAAACAGTCCTATTATTTCATGGTATCAATTGCCTTGCTTTTATGTTTAAGGTTTGCTTTTTACTGAATTAATTGATCAAAAGAACAAATGGATGCAGTCCAAGCATTCACATTTGAGTCAGTAAATGATAGAGGGGTCAAGTTTTGGCTTGGGAGTGGTCTTGGAGATCATCTGTTTAGTTTGCCTAGATACTAGGGCATACATATGTCTGTGCCCTATTAGAATTAGAAAACCTGGGTTTGACTCTATTCTGACAGTGACTGAAAATGTGACCCTCAGCAAATGATCTGTTGGAGAAATACTGCATTTTTTCCCCTCTAAGAGATCAGGGTAGTGCTGCCCAGCGCTCTCTGCTCGGAGATGCTGCGTGTGTAAGACCATCTACACAATGCAGTTAGAAAGCAGTGAGGTTTATTTCTGGTATGATTGGTGTGTGGACGCTATCTGCTGGCTTCATACCTCCCAGCTCCTATGAGAAATCTCTTTGAATTATTTGGAAGAAAAAAGCACTTTATAAATCCAACATTCCACTATAATCTGTCTATCTCACCCCACAAAATCACAAAGATACATCACAATAAGTTCAATGCTCCACATTTTTCCTTCCAAGAATTCTTCAGTCTCCAAAGATCATTTGGCAAATAACATAGCCCCACCCAAGATGAGCTAAGCCTTCCTCCCAGCCAGGGCAGCACCTTGGCTTGGGGCACAGCTGCGAACAGGTCTCCACTGCCCGTGTATCACCTGAGCAGAGCTTTTGAGTTTAAGAATATTCCAGTAAGCCAAGGAAGTGGGAGTTATTCTTCCCACCTTATAGAAATCCATAAAGGTTTTCCAAACTTCCTGATTAAAACATTAGCACATTATAAATAAAAGCCCATTTCACCTCCTCACTGGAATTTTGGCCAGAGGTATGAACAGCATTTCATGCTGTGTGACATACCTGAAGAACATCGACTAAGTCTGAATAGATTAAACACAATGCTTCTGAACTCTTCTTAGGTAAAAAGAATCAAATGGTCATAATCTGAATAGCTCAATTCTTTAGTACATTGTCATCATTATGAATATAAAATCAGAATCTTAGATTTCCCCCAAGACAGAAATCTACATAAATCATTTTCTACTATAGAAAAAACAACCAGTCTTATTAACACTGTCTGCTCATATTAATTTGAATTTATTTCCTCTTATTTTCTAATTAATAACAAGATTGTACAGTAGATATCAGAGTGCTTTTATTTCTTCCCTTTTTTATCAAATGTTTGTCAAATCAGGATAATTTTATTTTAAGGTATTCTTTGAGCTCCCCCTGCTGATAGAATTTTAATATGACTCCTAGGTTCACTTAAAAGCCACAGGCTTGAACATCCTTTTATGTGCTATGGAAACAACGGAAAAGTCACAATATATCAAAGTGGGCTCAGAAAAATGAACCAGTGAATCAGGGGCCTGGCCAGGCAGTGGAGGTAACCATAGGAGAGCCAGGAAAAGAGCTGGGGAAGATCTGGTGGTGTAATGGAGTTCACGAAGTCGTGATACCAGGAACTGAAGTAACCAAAATTTCAGCAAAACAGGAAACTAAGAGATTATAGCCTCATTTTAAACTTCAGATAGTACCTGTTGTTTCTCTGTGAGCTGTCGTTTACCTGTATCAAGAATTCACATCCTGATGAAAATTTATTTTTAAAAATCCTCCTGTGGGTTTCACTATATACTGGGCACTAACTGCAAGCTTCACCAGTGCTGATTGGTGTAACTGTTGGAACGCCGCCATGAAGCAATGCTGTTTGCGTGGCACTTATTTCAGTTAGGCAAACTGGGACAGAGTTGCCGGGTCAAGAAACACACCTTGGCTCCCCTGTCTGTGCTCTTGACCATGAAACCATACTACCTCTGGATCCTAACACCTCCCCTGGAGGAAGCTGTGCTGGTGGGCACTCCCCTTGGACCGCCTCCCACCCCTGCACCTCATCACGCCCCCTCCACGTGCTGGGATTCCTGTGAGGGAGACCTTTGTGTGTTTGCAGGTAGCATCTCATCCTCTCCTCTCCGCTTCAGCTGCAGCTGCCGTGACAGCCACCCACTCAGAAATCACACAGCTACCTTGCACCAGAGTCCTTATAAGGTTTTAGAAGGAAGTTAAAATAATGTTTCCTCAGAAAATGCTATTTACCTCTCCCTTACCTCTTCCGACATCAGTGGGCTTGTAGAAATAGATCGTGTTGGCCTCTGCCTCGGAAAGGCAGCTGACCTAGCACGAGCCATACAACCTCATTAACTCCCAGGTTCCTTATCTGTAAAATGGGGGTCAAGTTCACCTGCTCTTCGTAGCTTTGGTGGGGGAACCAAATGAGATGGTGTGTGTGAGAGTGAACTGTGACGTGCTGTGCAGACATCTGCTCTAGCTTCTCCTCACCGGCTCTTCAGGCTGGCCCCTCTGTAAAGAGTACGTAGTGTATTTACTCTGGTGGGGAAATGTTTGAAAGGAGGTATTATCTTTCCCAGGACAAATTGCTGATCCTTAGCCTTCTTTGCCCATCTGCCAAAGGGCTTGGCTGGAGACATTCCCTTTCGAGGGCCCCTGAGCACATCCCTCTTATGGCTCCGGGTCCCTGAAACCTCGGAGCACCATGCTCATCTGGTCTTCATCAACCTCTAGATTATCAACCTCTAGACTAGCGTTTGGTGAAGGGAGGAGCTCTATTTTGTGTATTCTACAGATTGGAACCCAGGAAGGAAATTTCCTTTTAAGAATGTGTTCCAAGGTTAAGAAACATTTGAAAAGTATTGGACTGGACAATCTCTGAAACTCCTTTCTCTAAGAGTCCATAACCCACAAAAGTGCAATACAGAGTGGGGTCTTTAGATTTTTTTGAGATAAATTTAAGTCTAAGAATTTGCTTTGGAATTTTACAACACCCCTTGAGGAATCTGTAGACACGCTGTCACAAAAGCAAAGTTAGCAATACTGCCTCTGTCTCCCACCTTTGTTCTTTTCTTGTAAGAGTCACCATAAAGAAAGAATCGCATTACCTAGCAAGTGGTCAGACTTGGAGGGCATTAGTCTGTCCCTGTAAAGGAAACATTCCCAGGGAGCAGCCTTTCCTGAAAGGTCCTTAGAAAGGCAGCTAAAGAGTGATTGTTGAAATGTCGAAACCGTTTGAACGGGGAAGCTGGAATTGCAGTCGCTCTAGTTTGTTCTTTGTCAGCAGGCTTTAACTAATAAATGACAGTTTTAGCCACAGACTGAGGTGTTAGGTAATTTTGTTCATGTGGCGGAAAGGCACAAGGCACAAGAGGCTATTAGTAAAGCCTGGATGACTTGAGTTTCACTTAACACAATAGCCAAAACAGGTGTTCCTTCAAGGCTCAGTGTTCTCAAACGCAAACACACAACTCACACTCCAACTGGCCCAGGCATTTTCACTGGCAATTGATTTCCTCCCGAACTAATTTAAGTTGTTGCAATGCTTTTTTAAAATAGAGATGTTAGTACAAGAAAAATACTAACAATGTAGATTTTTTTTATACAATACCCTGTATACAGTCCCCTTCTTTTATGGGCGGAGAGTTCATTGTCATTTTACATTCATTTGTTATGATCCTGTGATGAAGGTCCAGTTCATGTGATTGTAGCATTATATCCCCTCTTATAATTGTTTCCCAGATTCTAACTCAGTGACTAGCCCGTGATAGCTACTTAATGAATATTCATCAATTTAATGGAGTATTGTAATTATGGTCTATTCCACATAGTTTTCCTTGCGCAACATTATCATAGATTGTGGCTTGTTAAGACATGAGCAAGAAATTTAGATGAAAATCATCCTTATCACAGTCATATTTACTCAGCAGAGGTTTCCTTTCAAATCGAAAGCCACACTCTTAAGATTTCAGGGTGTAGTGTCAGGCACGGAGCAGGGGAAACAAAAAAGGATGTGGGGGCGTTCACCCCTGCCTTTCACGAGGGTGTGTATTTTTTCCAGGTAGAGTCCTGCTCCAGCTGTTCTGCCAGTTTTCCAGTTTCTTAGCAGATTATCCAGTGGGTACTTTTCTTTAGAAGTACAACACAGTCAATTCAGTTATAATATTCATTATTTTATAAGTATCTAAGCATGGATATTTTAAATCCATAATTATCTCAGATTATTAGAATGGCTTTTAATACAGACATTAATGGTGCATCTTACCTAGGATACTTTCTTAATCAGCCTGAATCCTGGGAATGCAAAATGGAATAGTGTCCCTGGCTCGGGCTGCACTGACAGAGTAACGGAGACCGTGAGTGGTAGCCATGCGAGCCTTGGAAATCAATGATGCTGCCTTTTGTCACAGCTGCCTTTCTCCACTCGTGTGTGCTGTAGGTCAGC
>PVKM010022502.1:0-21770 GCA_004027735.1 Carollia perspicillata
CCCTTTCTGCCTGAGATGCATCCTGGGAGCCTACCTGGGCACTCCTTCGTTCTTCAGGACCCTTTGCATGTGGGCTGCTCCGCCCTGGGCTGTGCCCTTCACTCACTCAGCCTCCTGTGCGCTCTTCTCCTCCTGCACACGGAAGCACAGTGTGTGGCACCACGGAGTGAACCGTGTGTCCTGTGCACAGAGGGGACTCCGCTGCCTTTGCCTTGTTTTCACGCACCGGGACCTGCCATATTCTCTCAGACGTGATGGGCACTTACAACGTTGGATACATGGCGAGTATCTTGAAAGCCAAAGAACACAGGAAGAACTTCAACAAGACTGATTTCTAGTTAGCTGACAGTTTTCTGTGATACTTCAGTAGTCTTCGCATGAGGTTATAAATATAATCTTCCGAGTGGAACGACCTTACAGACCCAACACAGACTGTCATTCATATTTCAAAAAAGCATATAGGGTAGGCAGAGTTCTTCCATTTGTTGGTTAATTTCCGCTATTCCTATTTATCGATAAGGTCCGACTCCTCACATCATTTGTTTGTGGTGAGCAGAGTCGGTAGATGCCCTTTTCCTCTAGTCCTCATCCCTGGATAAGAAAACCCGTGGGTTATTTGAAGGTGTGAGTAAAGGAGCTTCTGACTCTAGATGGCCTGCACTCGTTAGGTCTAGTCCTGAGAAGATCTGAGAAGACTCTTCTCAGACTGAGACGGCTATCTGTGCATTCACACAGGAGCCACTTGTTGGATGCTAGGGCCAAAACCCTGTAGGAAAATCCGAAGAAATAGGAGGTGCCTTGCTCCAAGAGTCTCGTACAAGAGATGCCCAGATAAGTGGTGGTCAGTGGGTGCTCTGCATGTCGTCGGGGTGCTGAGGGCAGGATCAAGGACGCGGAGGCAGCCAGGTGTAAGGTGTAGGCTGAACACAGCACCCGGACTCGGGCAGACTGCGGTACAGCAGTCTCGGAAGGAGAGGTGAGGGAAGAGACCACGAAGAGGCTGTCGTGCAGCTGGGCCTCGCTCCCAGAGTCACACGTGTGAGAGCCAGATGAGTGCTCTTCATCCCAGTGGGTCGTGCTGGATTCCAGCCCTCTGGGTGGGGATAGTTCAGGACACTAGCAGTTCGGTTCAAATTAGGCACTTGGGGATTGGCCAGGAAAAAAGTCTATAAATATATCTGTCTTATATTACTTCTTTCCCTTTGCCTCGGATGAAGAGGCTTTTTTCTTCTTTTTCCCAAGGCTGACTCTTCGGTCTGTGTTCCCAGTCCTGTGCTGACCTTTATAAAGTACTGCTCCGTAAAACAGTCTGGCACTCGGATGCTCAGTGGCTCCTGTAGTCTTCGCTTCTGGGGACGCTCCCTACCTTCTCCACTTACAGAGAAAAGAAAACTCTCTTTCTGCCTCATCATCGTCCCGAGAGGAAATGTCGTCAGAGGGAACACAGTGGTTTGGTTTTGAAGCGAAGGTGTTTTATTTCAGCTCAAACTAAAGTCAGAATTTCAGTGACTTCATTTTGTCTCATGTACCCTTACAAGCTGATTTAAATAACTCTTTTTTAAGTAAGGCAGATATATAATGGTGATAATAAAAAAATAGAATAACCACACTTGCAGGACTTAATGTCATAGGCTCTATACAAAATACTTTACATGTAGTAACTCATTTATTCCTTATAGCAACATTCTTTCTTTTACTGTTTGCCTCTAATATTTTTGTTCCCATCTTACAGGCGAGAAATGAAGGAACAGAAAGGTTATGTAACTTGCCCAAGGGGGGCTGGCTCCAAAGTCCCTCCTCTTAACTGCTGGGCTAGTAAACAGAGTCCCCATACAGTCAGGCATCCCTGCGCGCGAAGGGCCCTGTAGGGGACAGCTCCCTGGTGGTATGTGTTCAAGTGAGGGGGCATTTCTCCTTCCTACTCCCTTGTCTTCCACGAATTTTTTTGGTAAGAACTCTTCCAAAACATATTCCGACATTTAACCTGAGGTAAACACAGTTGTGTTGTACTTCCTTAAAAATTTTTTAGAACATCAGATTGAATAAAATGATTGAATTTGAATTTAGTAAGTCTTGAGTGAAGTGATCAAATGCAATTTCCAAATAGTGGTCTCTAAAATGAAGAAAACCAGCCCCGGCTAGTGTGACTCAGTGCATTGAATGCCTGCCTGCAAACCAAGGGGTCGCTGGTTCAATTCCCAGGCAGGGCACATGCCTGGGTTACGGGCCAGGTCCCCAGTTGGGGGTGCATGAGAACCACCAAGCAGTGGCATTTCTCTTCCTCTCTTTCTTCCTCTCTTCTCTCTCTAAAAATAAATGAACAAAATTTTAAAAAAATAAATGAACAAAACCAGATTTAACTTTTGGGGGATGCGTGAATGCCAACATTGAACTGGAGGTAGTGTTTAAAAAAGTGGATTTTTTTGTTGTTGTTGTGTTGAAGAATTTTTCTCTGTCCCTTTGACTTGTCTTTGGGACAGTTGATAAACAGACTAAGTTTGTCCTCTGCATTTCTTGGAAGGCATGACTGTATGGTGGTGTATGTTCACCTAGAGGATGAGGGCAATTGTCCATGGGAAACTGAGTCATTTTTTGGCTTGTCTGACTGACTGTGCTTAGAGCTATTCTTTTTGCCATGAAGTCAAAAATAACAAGAATAAGTGAAGTAATTTCCTAAAGTAATACGTTTTTATTTTATATGGGATTTCCCTGAGGACAGGGTTATTTTGAAAATGAGTTTTCATGTCTAGCCAGGACCTCTAGCCTTTAAATTTAGAAACTCTTTTTAGGCTACTTGCCTTTTGTGTATGTTAACACTGACAAAAATTTTCTCTTGTTGTTTAATAATTCTGTCTGGTCAGGGTTATGATTGGTTATGAATGCGTACATAATCAGCTGGTCATCTAAAACACCTTGGGGTGTGTGGGGCGCTCTGCGAGAGAAACGAAGAAGTGCCTGTCACCCTCTCCTTGGAGTCTGACCGGTGTGCAGCACACGGGGCAATACAGTGTTAACGTGTCCCCAGATGCAGAAGCTGTTAAAAACTGAAATCTCAGTAATGAAATGTGGACAAAGAAGTTGAATGTGTTTAATGACACACTTTCTATCTATACGCTCTCAAATTAAGAACCACTTGTCATTTGTGTTGAAAAAATAACATCCCTTTCTATCCTTTGACATTTGTGTAAAATCAAATATAAGAATACTGATGATGTGGGTAGTGAATTCTAAGTTTTCTTTTCTTAAATTTTAACTTACACTTTCTCCATGATAGCTTCATTTTATTTTATTTTTTTAAATTTGGGAAATTCTCAGGTGGCAAAATAAGATGTGTGGTGGAAAGATAGATGTACAAACCAAAGGTAGTGCAGACTGCTTTCGTGAGTTGTGTGACCTCGCACAGCCGACGTAAACTCGGCGCCTTTTCCTCATTGGCAGACAGCAGCGTTCACCTTCCAGCTGTTCGTGGGGAGTAAATGAAATTGTGTATGCGGCAGCACCTTACACACAGGAAGAACTCAGCAAATGTCGTTTTTGATAAGTCTTGCCCGAGAAGACCTTTGCTGGACATTATTAAACTGTCCTGTCACTACTTTTTCTACTGGAGCTATGATCCTGCTGTCTCCCTTTCCTCTCTCCTCCCTCCTTCTATTTCACCAAGCTGTTGGTAATTTTAGTCAAGTTTATTAGCATTTGCGGGCTTGTTCCATGAGATCTATTTCCTGTAAGGAGCACAAGTTTGGGAAGAAACCTTTTTAAAGCATTGTGGTTTTTTCTCTTATATTCTTTCATCTTATTTTTTTTTTTTTTTTGCCATTGTTAGCTCCCAGCTAAATTTTCTCCAGGTTTCTTCTTGCAAAGGCAATGAAGGGCTAAAGTGGTGGAGCTGCTTGCTTCCTGCTGTGTACTGCCGATCAGACCAGAGCTGCTGATTGCTCCCCCGTAGGTCTTCCTCTTCTCCTTTAACTCTTTTAACCTCCTTGGGACCTCCAAATCTGTGAGTCAGCGAAACGCCAGGACCGGTAGTGCTTGAACACCTGCGCCGAAATTGAAAAGGAAACGCTGATGGAAACAGTGCCTTTGCAGTCATTGTAAATAACTTTCTTCTTTCTCCTCTCAAGGACTCCAGCATCATATTTGAAGCTCTTTTTTTCTCACTGCATCATGCATTCTGTTATTTTAAGCAGACTGGAGTTGCTTAAGTGGAAGCTAATGTTTCACCTATATTCTAGTCAATTTGGCAACAAATGTGTAACTTAGGGTGACTCACAATTCTTCAATTAATGAAATCCTAGATTAAGGAAGATTGTCAACTGTGGTAGACCTTTCCTTCTCATTTCATGTGAGAAGTGGAGATGGCAGATACAATTATGCAAGAATTATACTGAGTGTTTCTACACCAGGTTTTGAGCAAATTCGCAATTCCTTTTTTTTTTCTTTTCTGGATCTGCCTGCATCCTATGAGTTGTACGGCAGGTAGTAAAGATTTCTTAGTCACAGACCGATGGTATCAGATCAAGAAGGAATTTCAGGTATGATACAGTGTCCATACCCTCTCATTTTTCAGTTTCGGAAACCTAGCTCTAGAGGGTCAAAGTAATTATCCCATGTTACTAGGGAGATAGTGGCACACCCAGGAATGGAAAGAATCCCTGAATTTCACCCTACTACCTGGAGTTCCCTGCAGAGACTAAATTAATCAGTGGTGAGTCACTTAACCAGTGCCCAGTCACACCGCTGCTGCTTTGTTTCTCAGCCTTGAGTGTTCTGTTGGGATCATCAACACGCCCACTAGGTGGCGTCCTAACTCAGGAACTTTGCCTTGGGACTTCAGGCTCTAACTGGAACAAAAGGAGCCAAATAGAGGCGACTTGTAAGAAGGTTAAATAATTTGATCAGGTGTTAGATCTTGTAATCAGATAAACCAAGAGAAAATTTAATTCATGAACAGAAACGCTATAGTTCAATTATAATGCACACACGTTTGTGTATTTCACTTTTTGGAATTTTAAGAACATGTTGGGCCTGTGGTATGAACAGACTGAAAGCACTGGTGCCTCTGTTTAGAATTTGGGACCCTTGTTGTGGATGGAGAGTGGATGGAGGACACAGAGAGAAGGAAGGTGCAGTTGATTTCTGAAATAACTGCTATTGTAAGGGGTTGTAAGTAACATTATCTATATCTATCTATCTATCGATAGATAGATAGATAGATAGATATATTAACTACAGTTCCCAAAATTAAGAGAAAGAGGAAACACTCTCAAAATGAAAATTTGTGACTCTCAGCTCTAGTTTGCACTTAAAACGATTGGTTGCGGTGTTTCAAAATTCTAACAGAATAACTGTTCAGTGGTTCCAGATGTTTTTGATAAAAACTTGGAATTGTCACATCAGCAGCAAAAGCACAGGACTACAGAGTCTGTCTTCTGTCGGGGAGTGGTGAGCAGGTCCAGAGGGGAAAGAAAAACAGACTTTTTTCCCCGCCCAGAGCATTTTGTTCTCCAAGAAGGAACAGAATACGTAAGGACAATTCTAAATCATTTAAATATGTGTATGTGTCCAGAAAAAGCAAGAAGTCTCCATTTGCAGCCTATAGCACAAAGCCAACAGACAGTCAGAAATGAAATAGGTTAATCTGTATGTCTCAGAACAGTAATCTAGGCCATTTCAGATCATTATATTATTATGAAACAGATTCCTCTCTAATTATATAAACTTCTTGAGGACAGAGACCTTGTTATTTTGTTTGCCCTCACTGCAAAGCACAAAATAGCTGTTAAAATCAATATAGATTATGTACATTTAAGTCAGTAGTTAGAGGAGGTTGGGCATAGAAAGACTTTATTGTGATTAAAGCATCTGATCCCTAGAGAGATGCCTGGGAACCTTGGAAGCAGGAAACATTCGAATCTAATTAAGACAGAAGGGAGTGGCAGTGAGGAATAAACCATATGAGGACGGAGGGGAGGCAGCTTTGTGCCCCTGTGGGGAGGAGGGAGCGTTCTGAATTATAGCTTGGTGAAAGTTCCTACAGAAAAGATAATAAATTATTACTTCTTCTATACACTACAGCCTGCAGGATCTTTTGATTTGTGCCGTAGACCACATAGTTTCAAAGTATTTGTAAACTGCTAACCAGGTTCCCACCCTTTGGGTAAGCCTGAGCAAGAATTTCATTTACAGCTCTTTAATGTTTCTCTAGTCCTCTTGTTTCTGCTGGTTTCCACCGTCACTGTAATGAAAAGCAGCCCGTTTCACTGTACGTGTTGGTAACGTCACCGTCACCGACTGAGGCTCACTGGGGACTTGTGGGGAAGGGGAGGCTGTCCACGCTGGTGAAACAGTGAGGGGTGGGGGATCACACGCCCTGGGTGGGTTGGAGCTGTAGCTGTGCTGTGAACAGCCAGATGAGGAAAATGCTTGCATTGGAGCAGGGCTGGCTGTGTCTCTCTCCCTGGAGCTAGTTAGCAACTTCAGTGCCTGGCCTGAGGAGACGGTGACTCATCAGACCCTCTACTCCCCTTGCGTACGCAGTTCCCGAACACCCTTGTCTGCCGACTCTGCTTGCAGTGTCGGCCTAAATTCAGGTGTTCTGTCTCTTTCCTTCCTTTCTCTCCTGGTCTTTGAGCCCCTCATGCACACCCTCCAGGTCCGGCCAAGACTCCTGGCTGCTTGAGGAAAATCAGCAGCCTCGTGCTCCTAGGAAAAAATCTTATTTATTTTTTTCTTCCTCTACTCTTTCCCCTCTTTGCTTTCCTCTGTTCCTCCTTTCTCACCCAAATAATTTTCAACCCAAGTGAGAGAATGTCTGAAGTGAGAGAATGAATTCTGGAATAGGCCTGGCACCTGAGAATGTTCCAGAGGGTAGGGGCTCAAAATAGCAGAAAACAGGCAAATGAAGTTAACAGGCACGTACAGAGCTCAGTTCGTGTGAATGGAAGCTTTGAAGGAGGCGAAGTCCCAGCCAGGTGACTTTCTTAGTCACAAAAAGTGTTGACACGTACCCATTCATTTTACTCCTTTCCTCTTTAATTTTCCGTAAAGCCTCCTTCCATTCATCACTCACCTCCCACCCCCACCCCCCAAAAAAGCTGAACTCCTGATGACTTTCATACCTTGTCAGACACCTTTGTAGACATTCTGGATCCTAGAGACACAGTCCTGAAATACTTGGCTAACATTTTTCTCATGTTAAATCACTGGTTTGCGTTTGGCAAGGAGACACAGTGTGTGCCTTGAGTAGTTTCGATTTTCTCTACTCGATGGGACAGATAAGCGTGTTGTATGTGCCTGTGGTGTTTAGGGTGACTTCCCCTCCCTTTATGACCATGCTGCCCTGACATCAAAGCGCTCTTTGCATCTGGGGATGCCTGACAGAGCCTTTTTCATAGGGGGCCGTTGGAGGAGGAGGAGGAGGCGGCGGCAGAGGAGGAGGAAGCGGGTTGGAAAAGGAAGCCTTGTTTTTCTCCTCTTCCTTCGTGGGTGAATCATGTTCCCACCACTGCAATTAGGTTTTCAGAGCTCCAAGGCTGTTGGTCCAGAGCTGAAAGGGCAAGTCCTGACGTTCTTGAGAGTGAGGGGAAAGGGAGGAGGGGGCTGGGGCTGGGCAGGGCCAGCGCCCTGGGAGGGACGGAGGGAGGGAGGGAGCAGGGAGGCGAGCAGGAGGAGGGGCCTTCTTTTCCTCCTTTTCCTCTGCTGTCATTACATATTTTCAACTTAAATCAGAACCAAGCCCGACTGCCTGGTGAGCAAGACAGACGGAAAGGCTCTTTACTTCAGACAGAATCTCTAAGCTGCTGCTCTGCTGCTGCTGCTGCTGCTGCTTTTTTTTTTTCCTGTAAAGAAGAAATAGATTTTTCTTGTCTTTTTTTTTTAATGCAAGAGCAGAATTTAATGGGATTCTTTAAAATGTCATTCCTCTGAAATAGAGTTGTCTTCCCTTTTTTCCCTCTCTTCCCAACAAAGTCCATACCGGATTTTTATTGCCTGCGTTGGTTTCCCCCACGTGCACTGGCCGTTATGCTCAGCCAGTCCGTTCTTTGTTTTTCTGCTGGAGTTGTCGCCAGTGATGGAAGTGGCGTGTGCTTCTCGTTCAGTCAAGCCCTGCATACAAGTATAGCATCAGGAGGCCTTTACTGTTTATATTATGAATTATAAATTCACCATCCCAGTGCTCTGAAGTTGTCAGAAAATTCTTGCTCAGTTCAAGAAGTTGGATCCTGCTTGGTTTCTTTTTCATTCAGTTTTTGGACGCTTTCAGAGTTTAATAGAGACAGGGGTCTGGAAGGCACAGGTCTCCTGCAGCTCGCCGTGAGAAGTTTGGAACCCTGGACTAGCGTGAGTACGCTGGCCCCCCGAGTTCCCAGGGGGCACCTCTCCTGTGTTTGGTTTCCTCTCGCCTGCACTTGGTCAAAATGTATGAAAGGCACAAGAGACGGTACAGCCTCTGTGACATCTCCAAGGTGGACAGGACTGTGGACGTGGTGCTGCTGAAGGTAAGGGGCGCACGCGACACGTGGCCGAGCTCTCTGGCTCCTTTTCCTCCTGACTCCGACAGCTGGGTCCCTGGCCACCTGCGCTGAGAGAAGGGCTGAGAAGGGCATGTGAGCATTGCGGGACGGAGGCTGGAGCGGTGACGTCTCAAAGGACTCTCTGAACAAAAGCAGTGAGACTCGAGAGGCGGCGCTGAGCCACTTACTGTTTAAAAGTCATTTTGCGTTCTTTAAAATGACTTCTTATGCTCAGGAGAACCTCATACGCTTGGAAATCTTGGAGGGAGAAATTCATCTTGAAAGTTGCTCTGTCTGTCCCTCTGTCCCTGGCATCCCCGGCCACTCCCCTCCCACCCCAACCCCCTCTGTCTGGGTGTGTTTCTCTGACAGTCTCTCTCTTGCTGCCCACGTCCCTTAGTCTCTCTGTCTTTTGTCTGAGCCTTTTCTGTTGTTTCTGCACTCACAGCTCTTTAGGGGAAGGATAGACAACATGTATTTCCTTTGGAAGTTTCTCCAACCAGTCTGCGTATTGAAGTGGCAAAGTGGTCCTCTCGGCTTGGTGTGCGTGGTTGTCGGGTCTGGCCCGGACTGTTGATAGCTGTGTTTGTTTTCCCAGAGTTAGGTGTCTAGGCAGGATGAGGGCGGAGACTTGGGGCAGCTAATTGCTCAAGGAGGCATCCTGGAGCCTAAAATTAGTAAGAACTCCTCCAGTCATAGGATGGGAGTCTGGGAATATTGGATGACTTAAGGACTGCTTTTTGGAAGTTTAGCAGTTTTCTGGCAAAAGCAGGGGAAATTGGAAGCCTACCAAGTGCCTCGGAGATGCTGAAAAGAACCTCAGTACCTGAACTGGGGAGCGTATGGAGCTGGGGAAGTGCAGGCAATGTGGTAGTGCATTGTCTGGTCAAGGAAATAGTGGAGCTGTTTTATTGATTTATCAATTCAGTTCATGACTGGAGACCCTGTAATTTTTTTTCATTGGTCCATTGAGGTCAAGAAATGGGCCCAGAAGGCTAGACCTCAGAGCCATTGAAGAGCATGCTGGACGAGGGGCTAGGCCCAGGAGCTGTGATTGGTGGGGGGGTGGTGTCCTTACCCCTCTGGGGTCACTGTCAGACGGTAGCTGGACTTGCCAGGCCCAGACTGACAGCCATTGGCAACTTGGCATTTCAAACTGGTTCCAAGATATTACTCATTTTAGTTTCTCTGAAACGTGATATCCTTTTTGAAATCACACTGTTCTGAAAGTTTTGTTCTCCTACGTTTAGGAGAGCCAAATTTTTAGGACCTTTATATGCCCCACAATGATTTTACATGTCTAGGGGGACAGGAAAAGAGGGAGGGGAGCTAGAAAAGCTCAGTCCAGGTATTGTGAGGAATGTCATGCATTTTAAAATGCCGCAGCGTGCGGAACCCTGTGCTCGGACTGGGTGGGGAAGCCTGTCTGAGGGGCCGCGTCCTACAGGCGGCCTGGCCTTGAGTATGCTCTTCCTCGGCTGTGACGAAGCATTTCTATAAGCATCACCTCACTAGGGACTGTCCGGCAGCCGCTGATGCCCCCGTTCTCGTATGAGGAGCTCGGGGGTTCTGTGGACCGTGGTGAGTGAAAACGACCTGAGTGACAAAGATGTGATTCTTCTCACAAGGACACAGCTCCTGGAGGATGTCATTCGTCTTTTAGATGAATCTTGGTTTACACCAAGTACATACCTACTGCATAATAAAAGATTTTCAGTAGAGAAGACTTCACTTCTCCAACAGTAGACTTTTTTTGTTGTTTTACACAAATAAGTATACACAAGGAGCCCAGAAAACAACCTGTTTCCAGCATTGGATCAGTGTTAATGACTGTTGGATGTCAGATGTAGTGCTAAGTCCAAGGGACACGTGATTCTTTAAAATCCTCATACCACTTAAGGACAGGCAGTGAAGGGAGAAATAAAGTACGGTTTACCGTGAGTGGTTTGACAGAAATGAGCCATGGGCTGTGCGAGAAATAGCGGGAAGACCTATTTTAGATAGAATCTTTCTCAGGTGCTGACATTTAAAAATACTGATCTCCACAGGATAAGAGTCTGCCCGCTCTCCCAAGGGAAAGAATGAACAGCGAATACAAGGCCCTGAGTTGGGAAAGAACGGACAGAGCCATTGTGTCAGGAGCGTCCTGAGTCCGTGGGGGGGAGAGGAGAAGGCTGGGGGCAGAAGTGGGACCTAGAAAAGCAGGGCCTTCACAGCCAGGGCGAGGGGCTTCGCTTTGTGTGGGCACATTGCGTCTCCGCTCGTGGTGACACAGGGTCCCTCTGGCAGCGTGGGGACCCATCAGGCTGCCTTTGTGGTGGTCCAGGCATGCTTTAGGTGGTTTTGTGGTCTGAAGTGGGAAGAAGTGGATGCACCTGAGATACCGGCGTCGAGTTTTTACATTCCTGGACTCATTGTACATACGAAAAACAGATTCAGATAGTCAGCCGTTTCCCACCACTCACGTGTAGTAGCTGAGAGGACGCACCCCCAGATCTGGCTGTTTCCAAGGGCGTGTTTGCTTGCTCCTCTGACCTTCCCTCCGAGCCGACCAGTGCCTTTCACTGTATGAGTATGTGCATCGATTTTTATGTGCATACATGAATGTTGTTTGTCTATTTTAAACATTTTATGTTGGAAAAAGCCTTAGAAGTTAATCACTTGTTTCTCAGTGAAGGAATTTCTTCTCTGAAACTTTGGACAGGTGCACGATCTCTTGGAATTTCAGTTTGTCACATAACGTATACCAGCTTTTCCCTGCAATTCCTTCTTAAAAATCGTTCAGAAGTATTCTCCAATGATCTTTTCTTTTGAATTTCAATATCTTTAATCAATGTTTAAAAAAAATAATGGTGTTGGGTATGTTTGCCACTTGAATTCTCATGTATATGTTCTCACTCCACTTGTATTGGTGGAAGTTGGCTTTTTATATGAAGGTGTTCGTAATTTTTTCACATGTTCATGAAATATATCTAAGCACTCAGAGCAAGGTCCCTAATTCATATTAAATGCTCAGTGAGTATTTGTTGATTAGATGAGTTAATCTTCAGATCTGTGAGTGTGCCTTCATGCACATCATGTTATATGAGCTGCATGCGATGTACTGATTAGGGCTGGTATAAGATCACGGAGGTGAAGTATGTCAGCAGTCACAGAATTGAGATTTTGAACCTGTCCCTTCGGTATTCCTCGTTTACGACTCAGTCCCTCTCACTGGCATCCTAATAATCCACCGAAGATCAGCTTCGAAAGTCCCGTCCTGTGTTCTGTGCCCACACTTTTGTCGCCTTGCTCTTTCTGCATTCTGATCTGGTCCCTTTGCTGCCAGCTCTGTATGGCTGGTTTCATGAGAGTTCTTCTGCATTAAGGCCTTAAGATTTTCCTCAGGCCGCACACATTGATCTCCTCAGATCAGCTCTTGCTTCCCATTGTCAACCCTCAGCACCCCCCAAGTCTTAACCTCCTTTCTGGATTTTTTTCTAAAGAGTAACACAGTAAGTTGACCATACTCCTTGTCGCCCATCCTTCCATACCCCCAAGTACACACCTGTCATTCCTCTTCTTCGCTGTGCGACATTCCCTTGGTTACTCTCTCCTAATGCATGCATGGCTTTGGGCTCTTAGCGTGAGTGGCTGGTAATGATGAGTCACATGCTCGAATGGGGTATGGAAGGGTGTGTTAGCCTGTCTCCCTCCGCACCCTTCACTAAGCTGGTACTGACCTCCCAGGTTGCTGAGCAACAGGACCTTCCCCCTCATGCAGTTCACTAGGTGACTCGTGGTAAGCATTGCTGGGACCATTCTTCATACAGGAGGATAGCAAGGACCAGGAGTTTGGTAAAACTAGCATGCCAAGAAGAAGAGGGTCAGAATCTAGGATTAACTGCTGATTTACACTGATTTCACTACAGGGGGGCGTTTCTTTATAATTTGGGGTACTGTCTTCCTCATGTTACTGATGATTTATTAGAGCATACTTTGTAGCTAGTAGTTCAGAGTATCAGATAAGTGGTTAAAAGATTTGCAACCATGTTTCATGTGCACACGAAATGAAAGTATTTGTAGAGGAGGACCACCCCCACCTCCCCTGCCCCATTCTTAAAGTTTGGGCAGGTCACGTGGCCTCATTCCCTAAGTCTCAAGAGTAGCAGTTTGTCATTAATTTCATTGTTATTTTCCAGAGAAATATACTTCCTTGAAAAGTTTGCTTGCTCTAGGAGACTTCCACATTGTATCCAAAGATAAGGAGGCTGAGAATTGAAGACAGCTACACCATCTGCTCAGTTATAATCTGATTCCCTGAAATGACTTTGACTCAAATGTTGGCTTTTATGTCCGGATGGTGGGTTTTTGCTTCCTTTTGTTCAGCCCTGGAACTCTAGCTGGATCTCCTGAGACAGTTGCAGAGGAAGTAAATACAGGCAATGGCTGGGAAGGCTGGGTGTAACCATGAGCTGTATTATTAGGATGTTCAGATATAAACAGGAGCAGAAACACTGCCAAAAACAAAAGGCAGCTCCCTGTGCACTGAAAATATGTACAACTCTATTTTCAGACTGATGGGAACACAATGTGGGTGTGGCTTATGTAATCACAAGGGGTCCCGGGGAATGAAACGCAATATTGGGGCCGGGTGGGGGCCTGGCATTTCTTCTGAAGCAGCTCCTCTCATCCCATGTGGCCTGTGCACGGTACCTCGCCAGAACTGGGCTTGAGGAATACCTGCGGTGTCCATGAACTGGTTGCCACGGAGATCACGGGGATGCTGTGACCAAAAGACTAACTTTGTGTTTTGGCCAAAGATTCATGAAGGTGGTCAGAGCCAGAAAGTCTGCTTTTGGTAACTTATCCCTCCAAAAGATGTGGATATTTAATGGCAGAGTTTCTGTTTTCCTCATTTTGAGCTACTTGTTACACAAAATTTGTGAATCATCTCGAACTATTCTCTCCCTTACCCATTCAGTTATTTGCTGATCCTGTATTTGACTAATACAGACTCTATCAGGGGGAGATCTGGATAGAGGGGCCCGTAATTATCATCTCCATTTTCCTCTTAAAACTCAAGTTATTAGCAGTCTCAACACTGTCGTTTCTTCCTCTTTTGTCTCTTAATCCTAATTTGGTGATCAGAATCTTTGACCAGGCCAAGTCTGGTTTCAGAGCTGGCTAAGAAGCATGTTGACAGTACAAAGAGCCCGCTTCTTTATTAATATAAATGCCTCAGTCTTGGGGGACATTTTTTTTTTGGAAAAGAGAGAGTAACCTGAGAGCAGATGTGTCGCCATGTCCATACTCAGGGCCATTCCTTTTTTTCTCAGTTTGTACGCCAATTTATATGCGTCCGTCCCCCACCCCCGCCCCCGCCCACCGCTGCCCCAGAAACATCGAAGGAAAAGGTCTCTAGTCTGGGTAGAATAATAGGCAGTAAAGTTGTTCACGATACACCTATGCTATCTTTTTCAGTGTCTGTGGGATCTATGATAATGCCCTCCTTTAATTTCTGATACTGGTAATTTGTAACTTTTCTTCTTGGTCAGTCTGGCTAGAGTCTTACTGATATCATTGATCTTTTCAAGGAAACCACGTTTGGAGTTTATTGTTTCTCTGTTTTCCATTGCATTGATTTCTGCTCTTTGTATTTTTCTTAAATCCTATTTGTTGCTGGTTATTCTCCCTTTTCTAGATTTTTTTTTTTAAGATTTAGTTTTAGAAAGAGGGGAAGGGAGTGAGAAAGAGAGGGAGAGAAACATCAGTTGGTTACCTCTTGTTCGTGCCCCGACTGGTGGTCAAACCCACAACCCAGGCACGTGCCCTGACCGGGGATTGAACCAGAGACCTTTTGTTTTGAGGGAGGACGCCCGACTCACTGAGCCCCACTGGTCAGGGCTCTAGTTTTTTAACGTGGTAACTGATATTATTGATTTGAGGTTTTTTCTAACATAGGCATTTAATATTATAAATTTGCTCTAAGCACTGGTTTAGCTGTATCTCAGATTTTATAGATGTTTTACTTTTATTCAGTTCAAAATATTTTCTAATATTTAACTAATATCCAATGTTTCCTTAAGACTTCTTCTTTGATCATGGAATTTTTAGAAGTATTTTTTTAACTCTTAAAATATTTGGCTTTTTTTTTATACCTTTTTTATTTTAATTTCTAAATTTAGTACTGTTTAAACTAAAGGCCAGGCTTTGTATGCTTTTAATCCTCAAATCTAAGATGCATTTTATGCCACAGAATATGGTCTGTGTTTCATGTGTATTTGAAAAGAAAGTTTATTCTGCTGTTTTTGGGTAGAGTGTTCTGTATGTGTTTGTTACATCAAAGTGGCTGATAATGTTTTTCAAGTTTTCTATATCATTTCTGACTTTGTGTCTACTTGTTCTGTCAATTACTGAGAGAACACTATCAAAAATCTCTAATCATAATTAAAAAATTATATTAAATGCAATAAAATTACTTTTATACGCCTAACTTTTATCGAGTCTCCTAAAAGCATTGTCAATTACCTTAATTTAATTGTGAAAAGGTATTTTTTCTTAAAGTAACTTTACCCACTTTTCAATAATTTTTTTTTAAATGGAGTGATGGTATAGTAGATATACTTGCAGTGGCTGGAAGGTCATCCCACATTCCTTCTCTGTCTGACACTGTCTGTTTTTCTTTGTCCTCAGATAAACCGAGAGAGCTGGTGCACGATAGAGCCCTGCGCGGACGCGCCGTCTCTCTTGGCTCCCACGCAGAGCCCAGGTACGCGGGGTGTGCCCCCTTCCCGTTTGCCCAGACACCTGTGTCCAGGACATCTCTGTTCTGGAGCCGCAGCCCCATTCTTGTAGCAGGCTGTTGGGTTTGGGGGTCTGTCCTTTCTCCACGTGACATGCAGTGAAGCAGAGGGAGGGGTATGTGTGTGGTTTGGGTTTGTAGGCACTCTGCCTCACGGTGGACAGTGAGCACATGTAAATTAGTAGGAGTTCCCCACGTGGGACTTTGTGATGCATTAATTCATCTGTGAAGGCGTCTGTGCGTGTACATACGATAACATTGTCTTAATCTGGTAAAACCATAGATACATACTGTTAAGGACTAATCTGCGGCTCTCCATTTTGGCTGCACATTGAAAGTACTCGGCAGGGTTGGGCGGTGCGGGGAATGGGCCAAACGATGAAGGGGATTCAGAGGTACAGACTCAGAGCTGTAACATAAGTCAGTCGTGGGGATGTCGTGTGCAGCACAGGAGTATGGTCACTGTCGCAGTAACTCTGGTTGCCAGGCTTCTCGTGGTCATCACTTCCTAAGGTCTATAAATATCACATCACTGTGCACTGAGACTAACATAATATTTTATGTCAAATATAATTAAAAAGAGCTTTACATTCCAGAATGAAAGTTTTAAGAAATGTGTCTTGGGAGCTTTAAGATACACTGATGCCAGGGTCCTGCCCCCAGAGAGCCTGATGTCATCGGGCTGAGGGTGTGGCCTGGGTGTCAAGCTCTTTAAAAGCTCCTTTGATTCCTCTCCGGTGCAGCCAGCCATTAAGAGCCACAGGCTTTGGGAGGATTGTCAGGAATTGAGTCTTTCCCTGAGTGCCCATGAGGTCTTAGTAACAACAGATGAGGGTGAAATGCTCTTAAGACCTTGCTTGGCAGTAACACAGCACATGGCTAGTGGTGAGTTAGGTGTCCCAGCTGCCGACGAGGTTTAGTCGCTAATTCAGTGTGACAAAGACATGGTCCCTCGTGTCTTTGTGCTCTGTGGTCTCTGATCTCCAAAGCTTTTGTCACTGGCGGGTGCTGTCTGCATGCCCTGGTGAGTGACAGTGAGTCCCACTGCCTGTCCCTGCAGCTGCCATGAGAACACCGTCTGTCTGCATTCTGGGCTCTTACGTCCACTTCCCCCAACAAAAACACCTCCTGTTCACCTCCCCAGATTTTAACTGCTTTGGAATTAATTACCGAGCCCTCCTTCACTGGTCTTTCTAGAAGTAGTTTAGCTGCGACTCTGCTGCAGTAGCATTAAATTGAAAGACACACTTCAGGTCCTCCATATCCAGAGAGGTTTCTTACTGATTCTCAGCTCTCTGAGTTTACTGCGTAGGAAGTGCTGGAAACAAATGTGAAAAGTGTTTTTCTCTGCGTCTGCCACACGTGGAGGAAGTGGTCAAAGGACGTGAGCATGTGGTAGTGTGTTTAGGGTCTCCACATACTACAATTGACCTGCTCCCAGAGTTGGCTGACACTCTCCCCATGCAGCCCCCTGGAGTCTTTTACTTTAAAGTATCTGCTTATTTTATTCCTTAAGCTGGGGCTTTTTCTAAAAGTCCAGTTACTCCCAGCCTCCCAGGCAGTGGCACTCTCTGCTCTGTGAGGTTGAGTGGGGTTGCCTGACCATTTGAATGCTCCTGGGATGTTTCTCCACTTGGTGCCGTTTAACTTACTCATGAAATAAGTGAATTTTTGAGCCCCTGAGCCTTTCCCCGGGGCACAATCTTGAACCGTGTTGACCCCCTCCATACTTCAACCCTGAACATAACCCCTTTGGCGGTTTTAGAGAGATTCTTTCTGACCCTCCATTTAACGAAGTCCAATATCTGGGTTATGCTTCTGAACTTCAGACGTGAGGTTTTTCATTTCAGGCATTGTTTTTTGTGAATTCTAGACAGACTTCCTTCTTTTACTTCTTGAACACAGTTTAGGACAGCAGTAGTTTTAGGCCCAATGAAAGAATGTCTTTTAAAATTACTTTGTATAAATGGAATTCTATGTGGCAGAAAGAAAAAAAGAGCTCCTACCCTATGCAACAGCATGGAAGGAACTGGAAAGCATTATGCTAAGTGAAATAAGCCAGGCAGTAAAGGACAAATTCCATATGATCTCACCTTTAACAGGAACCTAAGCAACTGAACAAACAAGCAAGCAAAATATAGTCAAAGACATTGAAATAGAAAAGGGGATGACAGTCTCCAGAGGGGAGAGGGGAGGGAATTTCAGGGAAAAAGGGAGGGGATTATAGGAACAAGTATAAAGGACACATGGACAAAAACTAAGGGGGATGGAAAGGGGGGGGGGTCTGGGATGGGAGTAAAAGACGAAAACTGTACTGAAAAACAATAAAAAAAAATAAAAATAAAAAATATAAATAAATAAATAAATAAATAAATAAATAAATAAAATTACTTTGTATATCTTTAAGTTCTGGGTAAATAAATAGAAGATTACATTATGATTAGCAGGGTTCAGCAAAGCCGGTGAGTGCTGCTGGTATGTTCCTGGCCTTCCCCAACGACAATCTATCTGCGTACATGTAATTTTATACCCAAGTGACCAGATAGCATCTTTGAAAGTACGCACGTTTTGCTAGCTGTTAAAGAACTAATGGCTCAGGTCACGAAAGTTCCTGACATTTATTTATGGGTCATAAAACAGGCCTGGCACACCTCAAGGTAACGTCCTGACTGGAGGCTGGTGGAAGCACACGTCAGGGTTAATGATGCCTTAACTTCGTTAGGCATGTTTATCACACGCCTGCTGTGTGCCGAGGGGCAGGGTTCTGGTGCTATCTGCCCAAATTATTTCTAACTGTCACTGAGAGTGTTTTAGGGAGGTGCTTGTCACCTCATTTCACAGGTATGGACATGGTTGGAGACTTCTTCCCTGGGATGTTTCTGCTAATAAGTAATCAGACCTAGAATTAAGTCACGACAGTCTTAAGTCTGAAACTAGTGCCCAGCCTTTTCTGTACCTTCGTGTGATGCTCTCTTTTGCTCATCAGAAAGGAAAGATTCTGTTTATTTTTAAAACTTACCAACACAGGTGAGCTGGCGTGTAGGTTAGCTTTGTCTTTGCCCTCCCCCACCCCCATTTTTGGGGGTTCAAAACGGTTTAAAGCCCCTCGCTTTCCCTCTCTCCTGGTTTCCATGGTCTCCTCTTCCTCCCCGTCTCAGCGATCACCTTTCTGTCACGCAGCAGCCCCTTATCCCGCTCTCGGTTGGTGGACCCTGTGGTCCTTGGACTTCTTTTCTGGGTGAGGCGTTCCTACGAGGGTGAGTCTGGATCTTCCCCGTGAATTTTCCATTCAAGCGTCTTGAGCTGGTGTGTTTTCCCGTCGGAGTCTGGACGCGGTCTGTCGGCCTGCCAGCTGGCCCGCTGGGGCTCGGCACAGTTGCTGCGACAGCCTTTTCTTTCCTTGGCCGGCCCCCTGTTTTCCCCTCAGCCACAGAGTGGAGTTCTGGTTTTTCCGAGCGTGGAAGAAGTAGAAAGCCATGTGCACCAGCCCCACCAGAGGTAGTGCGTACTCTGAAACGCGTGTGGGAGAGGACACTCAGAGTGCCCACGACTTCCAGTCCGAGAAGCCAGGGCTGTTCCCACAGACATCGCACACTCAGACAGTTTGGACACCGAGATTAGCATGAACTTAATGTCATTTTTTTAATCTGAAACATTTTCAGATCAATCTGTGGGCCCAGCTTTACCTCCCATGGCATCCCCTGTGTATTTCTGTGTTGAAATTACCCCTTACTGTGTTCATTTCCACTACGAGATTGTAACCCCCACACACACTAAACCCCTCTTTTTTTGGACATCCCCCGGTACGTAGTCAAATGCCTAACTAATAGAAAAGCTAATTTTGTTGCCAGGCGATTCGTGACCTCTCCCAGTATGGTGCCTCGTTGATCCTTTCTTTAAGATTCCTGACTAATCCAGAGCAAATAATTTACTAGCGATCGACTGTTAGTTAGTTCAGGTAAGAACAACTTCCTCTTATCCTCAGTGTGTACGCATGCATACACTTATCATCCTCACATGCCCTAAAGAATCAAGGGAGACACGGGGGGCAGTCTGGTCCAATCTGCACTTCCTTCTCCACAGAACCCTCTTGACCCAGTCATTGAGCCTTTGCTTCAGACTCTCTGGTGCGGCGACACCCCCTGGCCCAGCAGTCTGGCCACAGTGCGGCCCTGCGCCTTCCGGTCTGCGGGATCTGTTCTGCGTGGGGAGCAGCAGCAGCGTCCTCAGACGCGTCTTCTTCCCGATCCTCTAGCAGCAGGCAGACGAGCTTCGTGTTTGCACTGCTGTGACCTCATTCCCACGCACACACTTCTGTCTGTGTTGTGATTCAAGCATTAGCTAGGAACAAGCCCAGTTCTGTGGGTGCAGTGCAGCCATCACACGGTGGCAGACCTTCCCTCATTTTGGATTTGCCTCTGGTAACGGAGCCTAAAACGATGAGTGCTGTGTGTTTGCCACCACCTCGCGTTGTCCACTAGGTAGCCGGGTGGTGTCCCCTGCGCCTCGTCACAGCATCACCGACAGTTTTGATGGACATGCGTATGTATCTGTCCAAAGCACACATGAAAAATCGAACTAGACGATGTTTTGCTTTTCAAAACTTCTTGAAGGAGGTTGCTGTCTGCCCACTTCTGACTTTCTTTGGGTTTTTGGTTTCATTGTGTACAAGCAGTTGTGACTGTGGTGTTGGCAGGTCACATGTCGTTTGTTTACAAAGGTCATGGGAGAGAATGGGTTCAATGCCTTGCTGATTTTAATATGGTACGTCTTCAGAATTCCTGGGCGCCCCAGTGTAGCCTTTCTGTCGGAGCCCCTGTCCTAGTTCCTGAACTGAAAAGAGAAGCCAGGTGACACGCTTTCTTCTTCGGCGAATTATTCCCCACTGTCGGATCTGTTTCGTACAAGAAATCAAGTAATTACATTTCTGCTCTTACTCATTCGAACCCATAGTTTAACACACTGATATGTTTATTAGATATGCTTCCCCTCTTTTATCTCAGTATTTTGATAAAGTAACAAGTTTCCAGAAACAACTCAAAACAAATTGGCCACAAACCCTATCACATAGTTTCCAATTTTGATACCCAAAGAAATAAAAACCTCTTGACTACCGGGAGGAAAAGGTTTCCCTTTGAATACCTAATTATAGATGGAACTGTGGTCCTAAATCACGCTGTCCTCTTGTACCTGTCATTTACGTGACTGACCCGTGGTGGCTGTGTAGTGTCGGCATCAGCCTAGAATCGAGTTCCAGAGTTGAAAGCTGCTGATTTGATTGTGTCCTTCACAGCTTCTTAGTAAGGAAGGGGTGTGGGAGCAAGGTTGGTTAGTAGATTTAAAAGGCTGATTGCTGGAATGAAGAGAAACTGATGTTTTTTAATGGATCAATGTTCTTTTTCAGAATGTGAGGACTTCCTGGATGTTGGGCTGGGCAGGCAGCGCGCCCCCACACAGGGCGCACTGAAAAGAGCGTCGGGGAGCGACTCCGACCTCTTCCACTCGCCCGCCGAGGACGTGGACAGCGTCGTCTTCTCCAAGGTAGTTCCCTCTGCCGCTCCTGCCGGGGGTCCTCGTCCGTCCAGCCCTCCAGGGCTTCTCTCGGGCTCTGAGCTGATCTGAGAGAAGTGCAAACGCTCCCTTTCAGAGCGGGACGCTCCAGGTTTCCAAGGGGCTTAGAAACAGGCGTTGGCCTTTACTCTTTGCAGAATCATGGCTGGTTACATGCAAGTTTTGCCACTCACTCGGAAGCCTAGAGAACTGGAAGTGAATTAAATCAGATGACAATGAGTGCTTTTCAGTGGGCAGGAAGGACCATGGCTCAGACTGTATGATGTCATGTGTATAATAAACTAACCACAGAGTCATTTCTGATTAATGTGTTGAGGCGTGAAGCTCCCTCTTGAGCTTGGTGATGTCACGCTGCTTAATTGGAACATTCCGGATCTCTGCTAGGGAGCCCACGCTGTCTCTCCGGTGGAAGGCCAGGCACATCCACATGAATCACCTCATGTTTTTCGTATAGTTGGAGGCCCTGGAAGAGGCCGGGACGTGGGGGCCGTGTGCTCACGTTCGCGCCTAGTTGCAGGGCACTCTGCTTTGTTTCCTAAGAAAACTGGAGGGCTTTCCCACCACAGGGTCAGAAGTAATGCTCAGTTCCTCGCCCCACAGGTGGGTGTCTTAGCAGGAGGGGCAGGGCAGGCGCATTGTGGCAGCTGGGGAGCAGCTGTGTTAGTGGATGGCTCCATTTTCCGAGGACCATGTGACGACGCGGTGTTGCAAAGTCATGATAGGAGGTGGAGGCTTACGGTTCTGGGTTCTGGTCCAGAACGTGTTTAAGTCTCTGTGAATGTACCTTCAAATGCTTTTTCGTCTTGGCGGCTCTCGTATGTCCATGTGGCCTTCCCCAGCCCTTCTCCACCTTGTTCCTCTTCCTCGTGCTCATTGTCTTCTGGAGGCCCCTGGAGAGATTT